>CACVCL010022647.1:0-35517 GCA_902729485.2 Mus minutoides
AAAACACAAAAATAGAAGAAATACAGAAAATTCATTAAACCCTTTTCAAAAATAATGTGCTATGTATATCTTGTGAGATATTCAGGTCTATGGTTGAGAAATTTCCAACCTTCATATCTCTGAATATATTTCTCATGTGACTAGGATCTTACATTTGTTCCATCTAATATCTCACAGAATAGTGGACTTAGGTCTTCCACAGTCTGGATTCCTGAAGACAGAGATTTATTTATAATTTGCTCTATTTTGAAGAAGGAAAAAAGACTTTTTCAGAGGTCAGGATAGCTATAGAGAAGCCCAATGAAATGTACAAAATATTCTACCCTGTGACATAGAAAAGCCATAGTCCCCAAACAATTGGCACAAAGTTAAGAGAGAATGTGAGCCATCCTGGAGGAAGAACAGTCAGTGTGTGTGGATGGAATGACCTAGCTCACGGGCACTGTTAAGCACATTAGATGTCCACACTAGACATGACTGCATCCAGATCAGAAAGACATATGTCAGGTGTATAGGTCACATTTAACCCTAACAAAGTGAGATGAACATTATTGTTTTAACTTTCCAAATTAATCTTACAAAGAAAGTAGGAGGAGGGAGAGGGCAGGAGGTGGAAAGGAAGAGGGAGAGGCCAGAGGAAAGAGGAGGAAGGAGAGCCAGGAGAAAATTAAAGATGAGAGGAAGCAGGAAACAGTGAGAACAGTTTAGTACACAGGGAAGAAAATAGCAAGAGCATCTTTCTTTTATAATTACATTATCTTTGTTTCCTTTTACTGAGGGTCTGTGTGCAGAGGACATAGCACAACCTGTAAGAGCCAGTTCTCTGCTTCTACCATGTGGACCCTTTGTGGAAAGTGTCTCTACCCATTGAGCAAACTCACTGCTCACCCTTTCCTTCCAACAAGCTTTTTCTTTTCTTTGTTTGGTTTGATTTGCATGTATTTATATATGTGGATGTCATAAGACTGATTCTAGGAGAGATGCAGTTCAAGGAGCATCCCCTGAAAGATGCATTAAACCAACGCTTTCTTCACTCAGTAACATTGAGATGCTATGTTCTCTATACTAAGTATCATCCTTGGAACATGGTAAGTGCCCACTAAGGAATATCATGGAGTTAACAAAGCAGAGGTCACACTTTTCCTATCACTTCAGAGTCCACACATTGTCTAGGCACACCAAAACTCTGTGTTCTTTTTATTTACTGATCCATCTCTGCATTCTTCCACCATACCACATTCTGTTTTACATTCAAAATGTTTTGGCTCAAATATCAGATACCATCTTACCAAAGATTTCTTCCTTGCCAGCTTCCTCCAATTCCTAAATTTCTACTCTGCTTCGCTTTCTTACTTGCCTGGATAGACATTTCTCAAATAAACACATCCCACCCTCATTTACAATCTGTCTTTCCAGCTAGAAGTAAACCTGGATGAGAGCAGGACCTTTGCAGCCTTTCTCCATTCTTCATTCCTGCCCATGAGAGGACTCAGAACGACAGAGGTATCCAACAGTGTGTGCTGGATAGATACATAGCTAAATAAATAAATAAATAAATAAATAAATAAATAAATAAATGCAAGATCTGGAATGGAGCAGTCCTGGCCTTAAATCTTAGCATAACGACCATGGGAAAAACATTTAATCATTCAAAGCCTCATTGCCTTTCCTATTATAATGAGGGATAGCATAACAACAGCACCTACCTCCAAGGGCTAAAAGCAAGCCAAGAGCAGCAGCAGCACAAAGTAAAATCCATGGTACTTTTTACTGTTGCTTTTCAATGTACAGGATTAAAGGAAATTCATGCCAACCTGCTAGGATCTTTATGATCCTGGCTCCTTGAATGCTAGAATCAGAAAACCTAAACCTGTAATTTTCCATGTACTAGACATCAGCACTCACATGCATACAGACTGCTGCTGCCACATCCTGAAAGATTTTAAGGATCCAACAGAAATGAAGGTCTCTGCCCAGAGTTAGGGCATAGGTTCTCTGAGCATCTTTGGGATCTTGTCCTTAGGAAGTACAGACCTTCTGGTACATGCATAGGAGGCAAAGGAAGTAGCATGAAATGGCCATGAAGCATCCAAAATGAAAGTGGCCTATGTGAGCCTATTAGGGTGATCCCATCATAAGATGTCCATTATAAGGGAGCCCATATTCCCTTCCTTTATAGATTCCTGGTGAGTTTGAGAGGGTTTTTCTAGGATGCTACTTCAAAAAGCCTCATTACAAAGGAGCAACACCTTGAATCTAGACACTTGCAATGGAAATATGTCCAATTGACCCCACCAGGAAGAACTGTAACTGATGCCAGTTCCTGGGCTCTGTCCACAGCTCAATGCCCCATTTGAACATGAGAGAGATAGGTGAGGGTGCATTTGTTCAGTTATAGAAAAATGATCAACCTGTTGCAGTCAAAACCATACTACAAATTGGATCCCTAACCCCTTCCAAGGTTCCACCGTATATGCTCCCATAAACTGACTAAAGAAGGAAATATATGAAGGTTCTCTGTGGGAACCAATAAAACCAACTATTTGCTGGTGTTGGAACTTTGCCTGGAATGTGAGCAGTAAGATAGATATATGTCGTATTTTGTCCCCCCCAAAACCATGAAGTGTTAATATTCTCTAAAGCGTTACAGAGAATTGCCATCTTTCGGAAGTACACTGAATAAGAAATCAAATCAGGAATTGGATCAAATGAAAGCCCTCATGTTCATTCCAAACTGAACACAGATTCAAACAATAAGAACATGGCATGTTCTATTGCTCAGCAGATGGGTTATGTTTAACACTCATTTGCAGGACTCTTGATTGCTGAGAGACTACAAAGCAATACAGGGATCTACTGATTGCCTGACTCTTTATGGCCACACACATTTCAGGACACAAGCTGACACTATTTGGGGATTTAAATTGCATGTCTCTCTGGCTCAGGGATGCACCTCTAACAAGTACCCTTTGGTTGTTGCCATTGTACAAGTGTGAGTGATTACTAACCAAATTAAATGAGGATGTGTGCACATCAGAGTTGTCTAAAATAGGCAAAGGTCAATCTTTGACTGAGACAGTGATTATTAGATTACAGTTCACTGTGTAAAGTGTTTTCCTGTAGTAATAAATCATGTGGTCATTGGAGGCCAGTGTCAAATATGAAAAGAATTTTTTAACTTGCCTTTCTGATTACCAACACAAATTGTGGCCCAATGACTTAGAACAGAAGTATTTGAGTGACCATGTTTGTGAATTGACATACAAATTTAATCCCCACTCCAGCACACAGAGGATTCATATTCACTGCTTTCCCAGAGTTCATAGAGGTTAAGTTGGGAACAAGAAACTACAGAAATGACATTTAAAATTGCAAACTGAGATGATAACATAAAAGAAATATCCATATCTACTTGGATGAGCCAGAAAAATAAGGAACCATTTTTTTTTATTGTGTTGAAGAAAGATTTCTCTAAGGAATAGGTGAGATGATTAACCTGCCTTTTAATTCTCCCAACCTGACTACCATTTCCTAGCAATGAGATAATAGCCATTGAGTGGCTTTGCCTTGTGACTTTGTGACTACTGACCACAGTTCTGTTGTTGTATTTCTGTTCTTCTTAATAAAGTTGTTGCTGTTGCTATAGAAGTAATTTTTAGGGGCACAATACTGGAAGGCTTGGATACTGAAAAACTTAAGGGTTAGGCTAAGGATTCCCTTGTTACAGCGTTTAAGCAGCCCCATCTCATCTGTTCTACAGTATGCATATCCTATATCCTTCAATGTGGACAAACAATTGTAATAGTAAAGCACAGGAAATATAAGAGATGTCTGGGCTTCACTCAAGGCAGAATTAATGGATTCGACAATGAAATACAGTTGTAAGATTTCCCTTATTTCATCTCCATTTATAATGAGCTGGTTTAAGGTTCATTTTACAGAGTTTGGGGACAGTCATTTTTACAGTTGGCTAAAGAACCAAAGCCTGTTTTCCCCAGTGGAAGAGATTAGTCCTTGATGAAGTTGTTACAAGGTTACTTAGCCATGTAAAGAGACTCTGAGACTAGTAATTGTCCCTTATCTTCTGTCCAGACTGGCATGGATCACCACCAAGACAAAAACATTCAGGTCACTGACTGAGGCTGCAGTTTCAGAAGTAAACGAGAAAAACAATGATGGCAGACCTTGGTTCTGCAGTTCTCCCTACATAGTAAGTGCCTAAAGGTTAGCACACATGCTTAACTATGAATACATGTATATATATATGTATATGTATATGTATATGTATGTAATCTATGTGTATATGTATATCTATCCATATCCATATCTATATATGTATATGTAAGCCATGAGATACACTACAGACTATGTTCTTTTCTGCCAAAATTACAATCATGAAGTATGACTTGCAACCTCAGAAAGTTACTAACTTGCCTGGGTTCATGTGTATGAGATTAAAGGCCCCAGCTTCACACTTTTCTTTAGGACAAGATGCCTGCACAATGATGCTCACCCGCCATTACTCAGTCACTGGAGGAGTCTTGAATATGTCAAGCTCTGAGCTATGTTTTAGATGGAGAACAAGGATTAAATGAGACATGGCTTTTCATGAAGCCTTCAGTTCAATGGTCTGGCCAGCATTTTCTCTCTGATGACACATACATATACACAAACACTAATGAGATAAATTACAGAGCCTAGGTTCCTATTTCTCGCTTACTATACCAGGTACATATAAGGTAAATGCACTCATAGAGATATTGAAAAAGTGAAATCTTTACATCCTGGGTGAAGGTCTGTCAGTTTGTTCACAGCTCAGTATGGATAGTGATAACAAAACTATGTCTAGTGCTGTGTTCATGATTTTCAGGTGACACTTGTATAATTGATTTTAATCATGTTTGTTCTTTTCAGCTTTTCTTGCCAAGGCAGAAAGCCATATGTTGTTAGTACCATTCTAGCCCCATTTGTAAATTACAAGGCATGTTTATTTCAGAATATAATTGATAAGATATAAGTACTAGTCACAGAACAAACCTTACCAGCACTCATGGTCCTTCAAACATGGGACTCCTTTGAAACAGAAATGAATTATAATTATAATCACAGGACAGCTGATGACATCAAAATGAAACTTGGGTTAACAAACATAGAGCAGCATTTGCAACCCACATGGGGATGAACCAAACTGACAAGTGAAGCAGTGTGTGTGTGTGTGTGTGTGTGTGTGTGTGTGTGTGTGTGTGTCCAACATCTCATTGCCTTGGCAGAAAAAGGTTGTGAATACATTAAATTAAAAACAAATGCTTCAAAGTATAAAAACATACTACTTTGGAATGCCAAGCAGTGTATGTGGCCTTGAATGTCAACCTAGGAATTACCCATAGTACAATGAAAAAATGAAAAGAACAAAGAGGTGTTTCAGACAAGCCATGATAGCATAGACTGTAGTTTTTGGAGCAAGTGACCAGCTGCCAGCATGGTTTTGATAAATGTACTCTCTACTTGACTATTCTGAACTCTGTATTTCCCTTCTGTCTTCCCTTCTGCTTCTCTTACCTACAGCCAAAGTTTCTGATTGTCTGGAGAAAAGAAGTGTAGGAGCAGAAGAGAGATTAGGAGTAAGAGGCTGAGAGCCAGAGAGGGCCAGGGATACTATAGTTTCAATACAATTTCTTTGATTTATTTTTTTTCATTGAAGCATATCATATGTTATGCTTTAATATTTCATTACAAGTAGTAGGCATTTCTCTTTGCTGTTTAGTTTTGGTAGGGATATCTTCTAAAATTCAATACTTTTATGGAATACTTTTATTGAATACCTTTCTCAATTTTTGGTATTTTCTATACATGCTGCCTTTTCAAGAATAAAGAAAAGATGATGTATAACAGATAGATAAATTGAAAATGACATATACAATGCCTTGTGAGAGTAGAGTCTGGAGTGGCATTTTGACATTATAAACCCCAATGTCTTCCATGATCACAAGAATAACATTAAGTGTAAGAACTTATGGATATGTGGATGATCAATGGCATTGCTGTTTCCAGGATACTGGGTAATGTAGCCTAGGAAACCAAAAGGTGATAAACAGCATTATACCCCAAACCTCGAAGACTCTAAAACTCCATGTAATGCTTTCTCTTATTAGTTTTCTGCTGTGAAACTTTGCCACCAAAGTGCATTATTGCACACACCAGCTCCACTGGGCATCACTGAGGCTGTAGAATTGTGGGCTCCTGCTTAACCAGAGTTCACATCTTAATAAGGTCCCCAGATGAGCCATACATAGATGGCAAAGTTTGAAAGATAATGTTTCAACATTTCTGGGCAAGGTGGTATGTTAGGAGAAATCAGTGGGTGGTTGCACTGTCAATCATGTGCTCTGCACCCACTCGGGCTCACGGGCTTGGTAAACTGCCAATGTACACAGAGCAGTTGTGTGCTGCAGACAGAAGACTGGTAAGACGTATCATCCCTGCCCTGACAGAGTTTACAGATTGCTGGATGTGCAGGAAAAATTGGTTGTACAATTAGACATGTGAAATGGAATATTTCAAAGAGATAGAGGGAAAGAGTTAGATACTGTCAAATACAGTGGTTGAAATGGCAAGGTTAAGGCAATTTTCTCAAGTAAATACATGTTTCATCTGTGGGCTAAGCCATCCACAATGATTAACCACACTCACTTGTTTAAAATAAGAGAAAGAGAGGAAGGTATCCAAGGGACAGCAAAAGCAAGCATCTGCTTCTTGTGGGAAAACATATAACCTGGTGAGTTAGTTTCAGTAGCTAGAGGCAAATGCAAGGGCTTCAAATCAGGGCTTGTGGGAGGCACATGCTGAGAAGGGAGGCAGGGGCCATGCTATGCTAAGCCACAGGAAAGGGCTGTGGCCATTTGGAAGTCAGTGAGGTCTTTAGAGCAGTTGGGTATGTGCATCGCTCAGGCTCAGGAGATTTCTCTCTATGCGGTGTAGTACACCTGGACCTTCAGTTCAAGATAATATCACCTTCTGCAGGGAAAAAGAAGGCTCACGAAGATAATGCCCAGCAGAGGGAGAAAGAAGCTCCAACTGCAAAGCCCTTCTATGTCAGGTGCATGGCTGGGAATATCACACATGCCAACCCTGCTTGGATGTGCAGGAAGTAAGGGATGGTCAGTCTTGGAGTCAGTTCTGTGCTCCCAATCATAATGCCCAAGAACATAGGCATGCTCCAAAGAGGAGGTAAAATACTTAAAAATGGAAGCATCCCATGAAGATTTCAAATGAAAGTCCTGCAAGATGTGTGGCTTCTGGGATTTGGGATCCATGGATGACTTAACTTTTCTGGCTTGAAATTACAAGTGCAGTTATCTTCTCCCTTTGCATCTATAAGAGGTAAGAAGAGGGAAATGGGAATTATGGGAAGTGAACCAGCTTCTTTCCAATTCTGAGAACCATGCTAGAAGCAAAGGATGTTCACTCTCTGGATTAGTGCTGGGCATATGGCATCTTTGCTTTGTAGTGGTAGGGTGGACCATTTTTGTTATCTTATACATATGAGGTCATTGTCCCGATTTTTACTCCCTTAATCCTCTCCTCCTGTGTGCCTTTTCCTTCCTCATTTTGTCTCCTCCACCGCTTGTTTTGCGCTCACTCATGCATAATAAATAGCATCTCAGCAGAGGATCCTCAGAACCACTGCAGTTGAAGGAAACTTGCATTGCTGCTGCTCAAACGCTGGACAGAAAGGTCACTGTACACAGTGTTTCCTAGGTACTGGTTTTCCTGTTCTCATCTGAAGGGGCTCTGTGAATAGACACCATCCTCCTCTACATCCTCCAAATACCCTACCCATGTTACTACTGACATGTCTGTTTTAGTTTTCTCATCTATAGCATGAAATTTATGGTCTAAAAAACTGTCCGGAGGAATAATTGTGCGAATTATTTAAAATACTTGTCATAAGTATCACTAGATGATTTGTTGATCAGTGCTAACTTTGAACCATTACTATGAACTTTCTTACTATTCAGATAAAAATAAGACACAAAAGGTTGAAATGGTATGTTCAAGGTGGTGCAATGAGTGGTCTTTTGAGATATTTCTATAGATGGGTTTGAGTTCTGGATTTGCACCTTAGTTCCCTGGATATTATGTACCTAACCACCCAATTCTCACTGACTGAAGCTCTTCACTCTAACGTGACTAATGAATGAGGTCTTATATGACTTATCCTAGGCTGGCATTCTAGTCTAATGAACTGCCCTTCCTGCTGTTTGTGAGGTTCACAGGAGCATGATTCATTTATTCCCTTTCCCTTAAAGTGTTTTCTGAGAATCTCCAGACAAAGCAATGAGACGCTGCCTGGATGATGCTTTACAACCTGAGGACCCCAACAACCATAAAACCAAAATGGAAAACCGAAGTAAACCAAACCAGCAGTGGCAACAACAGAATGCCTTAGGAAACAGGAGCTTAGTGCTAGGAAAATAGCTCAGCTGGCAAAGGGATTACCTTGCAAGCATAAGGGCATGAGTTTGACCTCTAGAACCCACATTTCCCCCTCCAAATATCTTTAACCTTAATTATTTTCTACATAGGATCCAGTCAAGTGGAACATATGCTTTTTTTATTGATTTTTTAAAATTCATTTATTTATACAGACTTCACATCCCAGTTTCAGCCCCTTCCTTTCTTTTCTCCCAGTTCCACCCATACAAGTCCCTCTTCCAATTACCCCTTCTTCCTAGAGAAAGAAAAACTCTGCTTGGGTACCATCTAGTTCTGGAACATCCAGGGTCAGCAGAACTCTCCCACTGAGGCCCAACCTAGCTGTCCATTTAGGGGAAGGGAACCCAGTGGCAGGCAACAGAGTCAGAGATAGCCCCTGTTTCAGCAGTTAGAGGACCCACATGAAGACTTACCTACACATCTGTTCCAAATGTTTAGGGCCTAGGTGGAACTGGGTAGGAGGGGTGGGGAAGAGGAGAGTGGGGATCCGGTGTGGGGAGGGGGAAGAAGCAGTCTGGGTGTGAGAATAGAAAATGATGCGGGCATATCTGGGACTAGATAGAGACCTGGGATTGGGGCTTCTCTGGTGAGTCTATGAGGGTGACCCTAGCTGAGATCCCTACCAGTGGGGGATATGGAGGCTGAAGTGGCCATCTTCTGCAATCAGGAGGGACTTACATTAGAGGGAGGAGGACATCAGCTTACTCACAAAACCTTCAACCCCAACTTTGCCCTGCCTACAAGATGAACAGAGATGAAGATGGAGCAGAGATTGAAGAAATGGCCAACCAATGACCGGCCCAACTTGAGACCCATCCCATGGGAGAGAGTCAATCCCTGATACTATTAATGGGACTCTCCTACATTTGCAGACAGGAACCTAGCACAACTGCCAACTGGGAGGCTTCATTAAGCAGTGGATAGAAGCAGATGCAGAGACCCACAGCCAAATATCAGGTGGACCCCAGGGGGACTCATGGAAGAGTAGCATATAGAATTGAATGAGTTGGAGGGGTTAAGGACACCTCAAGAAGACCTACAGTGTCAATAACTTGGGCTCGTGGGGGCTCACAGAGACTGAACCACCAACCATAGAACCTGTTTTGACAGATGTTGGGCATGGATAGTTTCAGACTTATAGCTGTGGTTCTGGGGAGATGGTGACAGGTAGATCCCAGGGCTTTGTTTGCCAGTTGGCTGAGCCCACTTGAGCACTTCCAGGACAGTTAAGACCTGTCTCATAAAAACTGTGTGTGAGCATGCCAGTATATGTGTGTGGGTGAGCACGTGTGTGTTGAGGGTGGGGAGTTGTAAAGATGTCTCAACGGTATAGAGCATTGTTGCTTTTGCAAAGGGTCCTGTTTTGGTTCCAGAAATCCATATTATAGGTTTATATTTTAGTATGGGTTGCTAGTACTGTGATGAAATGCCATGAACAGAAAGATGGAGAGGAAAGGGTTTCCCTCACACTTCATTATAATCAAGGGCAGTGAGGGCGGAAACTCCCGTAGGGCAGGGATATTGAAGTATGATCTGATGCAGAGGCCTTGGAGGAGTGTTGCTTACTGTCTTTTTTCCTATGGCTTGTTCAGCCTAGTTTATAGAACCCAGGATGACCAGACCATCAGTGGCTACACTGACAATGGACTGGGTCCTCCATGAATTACTAATTCATAAAATGTCCTGCAGGCTTGCTACAGCCTGATGTTATGAAGACATTTTCTCAACTGAGGCTCCGTCCTCTCTGATGAATCTAGCTTGTGTCAAGTTGATGTAAAATTAGGCAGTACAGTAGCTCACATGGTTCTTATCTCAAGGGCAACCAATACTTTCTTCTGACTTCTACATGCATCAGACATACACATGACACTCAGACATTTATGCAGACAAAACATTCATATGCATAAAATAAAATAAATATTTTTGAAAATCAATTCCAAAAGGCAGATAGCTATGAGGAACTCTGAGGCTCTCTTTCATGTCTACATGCCTGTCACTCTGCTCTGGGGTAATCCAGAGTATTAGAACTTTATATCAGGGCATAGTCATTGGATTAGGTTAGTTCCTCTATTGCATCTATCCAAACAGAAATAAATCTGTATATATACAGAGGTAGATTTATAAATCTGTGGAAGTTCATGTCTTTATGATGAATATTAGGCAAATTCTGGATTCCCGGACACAGGAGACATTCATATTCCCAAATGACTGGATGGTTACTCCTGTGGCTGTAGACTTGGTTCATAGCTGACTGACAGAACTAACACTACTAGGAACATGGGGACACAGTTGATTTACTTACGACCATCCACAGTCCTGGCCTCGAGATGCACAAGGTCTGGTTCTTTGCTTGATCCCATCACAGACCTAAAAAATGGCAAAACATAAAAAGGAACACTTCACATTAATAACTTCACATATACCTCAGTGACTCCCAAAGATTGTTAATGCCTGCAGGTTTCAGAGACCATAATCCTGGGAACTTATCCACTCTGTTTATGTCTAATGCTTGACAGAAAAATTTCCCCTTGAAATAAAAACAATAATGAATCCTTTGACTATGGCCCTGCTCAACTGGCAAGGACACTCTGTGTCCTTTAGCTCAGATTGGAAACATGTCTTGTAAGTGGAATACATGCATTTTGCCACCATATCCTCAGCTTCACATTGGCCTTGATGGACTCATCAGGCAGATATCCAGCACACTGCTTTAGGTAGTTGTCTTGCCCAGGGACGCAAAGCAAACTGATCTAACTAAATTATGATGCTTCCAATTCACAAAATCCTATGATGTTTTTTCTACATTGTGTGACACAACCAGTCTTAAAAACAGAAAAGAGAGAAAGAAGGAAAGAAGGAAAAAAAGGAAGGAAGGAAGGAAGGAAGGAAGGAAGGAAGGAAGGAAGGAAGGAAGGAAGGAAGAGTCACCTGTAGCAGTGACCATTCTCAACAGAAGCACTGGGCCAATACAACAACAGCAAAATATAGATGTCTCTCACATCCTAGTATGTCCTAAATCTGTATATTGATGTCAAATGAAAATATATTTTAAACTCCTTAGAGAACACATCAAATAGAAAATCATCATTCTGTTATAGAAAGAAGACAAGCAACCTCCCAATCCCCCTAGAATTTTTATAGGGCAGGATCACATAAATGTAAGTAACTTGTGCTTCATCTTAAGCAGGATTCATGGAAAATTAATTGGTTCCGTTTCTATGAAGAAAAGATTCAGATTCTTCAAAACTGGTCCTGCAGTCTACCTCCAGCATCCTTGGAGAGAGAGAGAGTTCAAAAGTGCACATCATTTCAGGACTTAATGTGGAGCCTCAAACTGCACATGCCAGGCTTCATCTCACTTTTGCTGCCAGATGATGAGACACACTAAAAGACTTTACAGTTCCTAAAGTGCCACATCCATTGCACACTCCTGGGTGAGCCTCTGAGTGGGTCTGCTCATAGTTTGCAATGCTCTGCTCCAGCTCCTCGGTAGTCTCT
This sequence comes from Mus minutoides, assembly GCA_902729485.2. Classification (NCBI taxonomy): domain Eukaryota; kingdom Metazoa; phylum Chordata; class Mammalia; order Rodentia; family Muridae; genus Mus; species Mus minutoides. Next base: position 11,995 of record CACVCL010022647.1, read on the forward strand.
CAGGCTCTTTTTAAAGACACTATTGAAAAGCCACTTCTGCCAAATATATGCTGCTTAAGAGGATAGCATTTCCTATTAACAAATATTTACTTTTATGTAAACATATGACATAGATTTTGACACAAAATTTACTTCATGGGTTTCACAGATTTGAGAGTAGCCTGTTCCATCACCAAGCACTTGTATACATACAACACAGGGACACACAAACACATACACACATACACAATGTGTGCGCCCACACACACACATCAATATGTGCATATGACAAATGTAGCTACTGCGAGGATTTTGTTTTTAACCATTTAAACTCATAGGTCTTGTCATATTATGGTAAAATTGTAAATGTGGAATATAAAATGGTAAAAAAAAATAAGGAAGATGGAAAGAAAAAAAGGATTAAGATAGGAAGGAAGCAGGAGAATGAAAAATACAAAGGTCAGCAGACTCAACGAAAGAAGCAAATTAATCAGTGTCTTAGGGGGCATTCACAGAACTCTTTTTATTTGAATTAATTTCCCCAACTCAGAATCTGAGGCCTCACTATAGCTTAGCTGTTCTTCATTTTCACAAAAGCAGTCTCCTTAAGGTCCGATTATCATCACAGTCAGAAAGATCTCTCTGACTGATACATGGCCTGAAACTCAAAGTCTATGTTCTAAACATGAAATCCTGCTTTTTTTCTTCTCCAAGGAAGCAGACATTTCCTAATAAGGCATTTATCATCTCACTCAGAGAAACCTGTAAAATGAATTTGAAGGCTTGGCATCACTGGAAATCGCTTGAATACACGCAGAAGATGACCTCTCCACTGTCACTATAGTTGAATATCATGGGGACGATGGCCCATAAGTACTGTTCTTCGTCTCCCAACACGGAGATGGTGCCTGAATCTACAGGTAGTCTCCTCTAACAGGATCTCAGGCCATGAGCATTCAAAGTGAAAATGAGGGGTTGGGGAGTGGCTCAGTGGGTAAGAGACTTTTCTCTACATGTGGGAGAGCCTGGGTTTGAATTCCCACCACCACTGTAAAAAGCCAAACATGGCTTCACACACACATAACATGCACAGCATCAGGGTGGAGAAAAGCAGACTCAGAGAGCACCATGGCAAGGCCAGCCTAGGCTAAATGGCCAACCTTCAAGGCTCTGCTTCCAGGCAATATGACTGAGAGTAATAAAGAAAGAAACAGGATTTCCTGTGCAGGCACCTACGTGCATATTGATGACTAAGGGCACTACACACTCACATACATCTACCACATAGTGTGCATTACATACACACATGTAAACAACCTCTTCTATGTGATTATATAAATGTTTGTGTGAACAGTAAAGACATGAAAAATACTGGCATTGTAGTCAGTATTTATGCTACAAAATATGATGTTGATCCATCTTGGAGACTCTGAAAGAATGCTTCAATAAAACATGAAGCAATAGTGGTCCAAAATTATTTATTTAAAGATTTAATGTATCTTCGGTCAGTAATAAAAGCTTCTTCCTCTTTGATCTAAAATTCTTCAAGACTGTGTCCGCTGGTATCTCTGCCTGGAATCCCCCAACTCCTTCCTTCTGCCTTCACAACTCTTATTGCTGGCTCACTGTTATAAATGACTGAATTTATACACACTTTTCCTAGATCAGTTCTGACTTAGAGTCAGTTATCCCTTCAAGACTTCTAGAACCATGCTTATATTTTAAATATTTTTAATGTAAAAATTAATATTTCTGGGATACACACACACACACACACACACACACACACACACACTCACACAAATCCTGACCTGATTTGGACTGGTACTTCAGGCCTATCATCACAGATTCTTGAAAGCCTAAGGCCAGAAGGCTCAGAAGTTCTGGGGTAGCCTGGTCAACATTGTGAGTGATAAGAAAGGTTAGCTCATAACTGAAAGATTGAGCACACGTCTAGCAGATGTGAGGTCTCTGGATTAACTCTGAGGACCCCACCCAAAGCATCCTTCGGTTCTAAAGCAAGGGCTCAGATGCACTGCTGCTTTTGTTCTTTTCTGTTGTCTCCTGTTATTGGAAGAGATGACTAGGGAAGTTAATAATCACTCATGAAGCTAAAAGCTGGTATGATAAACTTTTGGAGATAGCATGGGAGACCACTCACAGTAATGTATAAAAATTATTTGTTTGCACAGAACAATAGTCACTCAAAAAATTGAATGTCTACATGTTCATGGACTCATGAACATGTAGACAGCATCTACATGGAAAGCAAGATTTATTTATGTATTCAGCATTCCACGCTCCTTGGGAAAAAAATCAAAAGCTACGGCGTTCTTCTATTTAAGAGTTCAGAATTGGAGCTGAAAGGAAAAGGGGGTCTAACATTTGGGGTACCATTGCAGCAACCAGGAAAAATGGTTCTTTCCCTGGAGATAGAGTTTCTGGAGGCAGCTAGGTCTAGGTAGACTATGGAAGCCACTTGATAAAATCTCCTGGAATTTTCAACCAAATGATTGATTAAAAAAATATAGTAGTGGGGGGGGGTTCACATTTCAAATACATATAAACAGCAAGCCTAGCCTGAGATCAAAAAGAGAGTTCTCCACATGGGCATCTATTAGTGAGTCAAGAGAGTGGGGGTTTTCAAAGTAGAACAATACAAATAAGGGTAAACAAGGTTAGACGGTACCATCAAGCACCACCATGCCATGGAAAGACTTTGCATGTGACTCTGTGAGTCACAAGGTGACAGGAAATGGAGTTAAGAAAGTGTGGCTGAGGCTGTGACTGGATGGTACACCACGTGCCTGGTGTGCACTTAGCTCTGAGTGCAATCCTCAGCACTGAGGGAGAAAATGGGATAAAGAAAATATATAATCAAACAGGAAAGTGAAGGGTAAATTTACTCATCGTGCTCTATGTGCTTGGCTGATAAGAGCTGGACACTGCCTGCTACGGCCTAGCCCCTCTCTTCATTTGGTATCTCAAGATGCTTTTCCTATTGACAGCTATTTCAGGGTAAAAACCCTCAGGATCAGGAGAGCCAAGCATGTGGAAGAAGCTAGATCCAGCCTGGTGCAGTGTATCGAGGATGCTAGCAGCGTCGCGTCAGCCCTGTGAAATACAGTCAGATCGATGCAGCCTTTGTAGATATTTTCTACTGAGGAACTCAGAAATGTCACCATTTTATCATCCTCCTGGCATTTTGTCTGGGTGATCCCACTTTAATATAGTGCTCAATAAATGGTGCAGAGTCACAAAATGTCCCGAAGTAGATAACTGCAGAGCAGGTATTAAAAAATAAATAGTGCCTGGATAGCACCTACTTATTCAGATTTAGAAATGCAGTAACATCACCCAGGAAGCAGGGATCTGCAGAGGGACAGAGGCCATGCGGGAAGGAGACCTCTGCTTTCCCTTTCCTGATTTTCATGGAGGATTCATGTACCCATAGGCATTCTCCATAAATGCTGCCTTGGGAGCCAACAATCCTGTCTGCAGAGACAGCAACGCGCCTGGATCCTCTCTGCAGGGGCAGCAACTCGCCTGGCAGATATTCGGAGCTGGACTCCTTGATTTCCTTCTGGGCAGCAAGTGTTGGCTCTTCACCTGCCATGATAGTTTCTAAAGCAAACACTGTCAGGAAATCTTGAGCTATGGCTGCAACTTTTACTCTTGAACAAGACAGCTTAGCTCAAGGCCTCATCTCCTGTGCAACCAGAAAAAAACACGCTGTGTGAAAGAAAGGCAGCCTGGGTGTCCTTTTAACCTCTTTCGTTAGACTTAGAGAGATGTTTTCTTCTTGTTTCTTTTAGTCTAGATCTCACCCCACCACACTGCTTTTCCAGTAACAAAGCTACTGCCTTTGAACAACAAATAAAGAAGCCAGTAAGTAGACAACACAAATCAAAATGAGTATTATTTTGCTGTGCATAACAGGCTTACTGAGAAATCAGCACAGGCTACAACTGTAAGCCTCCTGTGTTCAAAGTCTGCATCTTGTCATCCTTATTCCTCAAGCCAGAAGCCATTTACACAGAGGTTATTTTCATAAATTGTGTCTGTGTGTGTGTGTGTGTGTGTGTGTGTGTGTGTGTGTGTGAGTGTGTATGTGGTATGTGTGCATGTATATACACATGTGTGAGTGTACATATGGTGTGAGTGCATGTGTATATGTGAGTGTGCATGTGATAGCTACATGTGTTTATATACGTGTGTGTGCATGCAGTATATGTGTATGTGTATACTGTGCATATGTGTGTGTGTGTATGTGTGATATATGTGTGTGTATGTAAGAGAGAGAGAGAGAGAGAGAGAGAGAGAGAGAGAGTGAGCTATGTGTAGGAAAAGGATGAGGAATTGCACAAAGTGTTTGGCAGAAGTAAAGCTTTTACTGTAATCATAGCATTGGAAGGAGGCAACATGCTTCAAGAGCATGGCCCTTGCCATGGTTCTTGGCCTTCTGTGACATTACATAACTGAAAGTTGGGGGGGGGGGAGGCACAAAAATGGCAACAGTGAAAGGTTCCTGAAAGTACAATAACCAAAAATTGATTCAAAGCCAAATGTGAGGTGGATCTCTGTGTGTTCTATAAAGCACACAGAAGGGAGGCACTGCATAAACTCACTGCCAGCCTCCCGACCACACAGGATATACACTCTGTACTGTGCATGCCATTATTCTACACAGTGCCAATGTATAGTCCGCACAGAGACCCTGCTTGTTCCAGATTACAGCCTGCTATAATCTCACTGTCTTTACTATATGCTTTATGCTCTGACAGAAACGAGATGGTCTGATTACAGAAAACAAAGGCGTTACCAGTGTCCTACCATCATTCTTCAACGTCCTTAATGTATCTTTAGATTGAATTATATTCAAATTATTGATTTAAAAAAAATTCTGTTTGAGTTGCTGACACAAAATTCATGCAGACCAACAGCAAGAACAACAAAAACAGTAAATGAATTTTGGCTTGGTATCAAGAGAAGGTGCATAACCTTTTTTCAAATGAGCATAAATATATTTGGGATGTTTTGGGTTACAAATCTATGAGAAGTCTAGTTTTCAGCATGGATGATTATGAAATCGAAATGCGGATCAATTCTGAGAAACCTGTGATGGCGTTCTGTGTCCTGCAGTGCTACACACCCAGCAAAGACTTAAGTCTTAGTTGCAAAAATAAGCACCTCCTTCTCCTCAGTATGTGTCTTTCTCTTCTGTCTTTTAAAATGGTAAAATTAGAACTATATTTATTATATGTTGTAATAAATATTTACTTTCTACACCTGTTTGACAGTCATACATACCCAGGGTCACGTACTTATTTTTTTGTCACTAGGTAGATAAAAGTTTAGTGTCTACTCTAGGGAATACACTCGAGTAGGTGTGTGCAGACCCAGACAAACATATCTCCTGCACCTATTTACCCTCACAAAAAGATTCAGAAAATAGATTTTAAGAGAGCAGCACATCTGATTCTCTAAGAGGAGGCATAAGACCAGTGAGATTCAGAGATATAAATTTAAAATAATCATGAGTACAATTAAAGAGGAGCTTGTGAAGTTTTATTAAAATTCTCTTTTATCATTTTTAAACTTTAGTTGTATCATAGTTTCAGCTACTTTATAATTTTGCCTGATAATATATCTAGGTGATAGTTCCTAATCAGCTCATGAGAATAATGAAGTAAATCTCCTAGTACTTTATTACAGTCTATTACATGAAAATCTCCAATTTACCGAGCTATTGTCTATTAATAGACACCAAGTAAAAGTGTACATTGATAGAGAAAAAAAAATCACTGGGAAGAGGCAGGAAAAAAGATGGCTAGCATCTCTGTGAAAATTCTGGGGACGGATGACAAAGTATCGATAAGGAAGATATATTTATGCAATGCTATTTTAATTATTATTAATCAACCTCCATAGAAATGAAAAATAAAAGCCTTTTCAATATCAAAAGTGAAATCTATGTGTTAAGGAAGTTTATGAATTAAAATGTAGAAAGAGTGAAGGGTTGCTTGGAGTGGAAGATAGACCAGAAATTTGTCTTATCTCAGACCTAAATGCTGAACATCTTATCACCAGGGCTAGGATGGAAGGCTAAATGTGTGAACAAATTGTGGCTGGAAAAAAATTAAGTTACCCATCAGAAGGACTGTGTCTGTGCTGATGTTGTACTCAGAGTGAGAGGGGAAGCTAGCAGTCCAGCTAGGGCAAGAAAGGCCTTGTTAACCAAGGAACAAGAAGAAATGACCTTTGCCCTCTCCTTTCTTTACTGTCTGTGTAAGGATCAAGAACTTCAGATGAGAGAACAGCACAGGCAGAAGCTTCAAGGCATTGACTCCTGGGCATTTTCCTGCTGGAAATAACCTAACCTGCAGAAATCACATCTCATGAGAGACTCTAGCGCTGATGTTTGAAGACAACTGTCTCCAAATAATGTTTTGTTCGAACACATCAAGACAAGGAGAAAAAAATGAGCACATACCCAATATATGATGGGTTTTTTAGTTGTAAGTCAGATATGTGGTAGGTACTTATAAATACTGATTGCAGAAAATATACACAAATTACAACTAAGACTGAAAAGTAATAAAATGTTTAGTATCTTCTTGTGACATATTCATGAATCTCCCTATATATTTCTGGGCAGCTGAAGGTTAATTACTAAGGAATCTACTACTCTATGCTGAGTTTTAATAGGAATCCTTCTAACTTAGTACAATGAAGAACACATGACTAACTGCACTGGAATAATGTAATGAGGACTTACGGTGTGTTTGGTGAAATTCTAAGTATTAGGGATTAGCTAGAAAGGTAAATGGAAGAAAATACCAGTAACTCTTGAAATCTTAATGATGAAAACAATGAAAAAAATATATATATATGAATATTTGTGAATGTGTAAATATATTATTCAAATATGCACTATATACATATATACACAAATATTACAGGTGGTAAGAACATTTCTGGAAGGCTGAATTCAAAATATAATATAGAAACTATGAGATTAAAGCATTTCAGAAGAAAATCAACCTCTTGTCATAGGGTCTGGATCATAGCTGGTGTTTATCTATTAAATGTGAGACTGGTGTCAGGTAGGGCAGTGACAAGGGCCATGCCCTTGTCAGTGTCCTGTACATCATCTGTCCACAATTTAGATGAGGATGAATGTTGTGTGCCTTCAAATCCCATATATGATATAAATGGGGGAGGAATGATGAAAACCATAGAGGCAATACCAGTTGTGAAAACAATTCATGTGTCTAACTAATAAACAAAATATTCAGACCAGAATGTCAGCTTTCTGCTTTTTCATTGCTTCATATATCAGCTGTAAAAAGAACAATGTTAATAATAGTTTCCAATAATAATTGGGCTGGGGATATAGGTCAAGTACTTGCCTAATAGTGGAAAACATAGACTTTAGTCTAATAATTTCCCCACAATAATAAGATTGTGTGAAATGTGCAGGATAGAGGCACTATGCTCAGGGAAGCATCCCTTGAAAATAGAAAGTAAGTTAGAGATGAACAATTCAAAATCTTCATATTACATGTGAGAAAGCCAAGGTTTCTAGAGAACAAATACATTCTTCTTAAAGATTGGAACTTCTAACCTAGACCTGGTAAGAGATGGACAGATGGATAGACAGATAGACAGACAGACAGAGGTCTTGTGGGAGAGATGAATGTAAAAAATAATCCTTTTTATTTTATCATTTAGCATCTCAGAAAGGCAGTGCCATCTTGGAATGTGTGTGTGTGTGTGTGTGTGTGTGTGTGTGTGTGTGTGTGTGTTTATACATACATACACACACATTTAGGAAAATGATGCAAACATGTAACAAGGGAAGCTTTGTCTATCTTCTGGGGATTATAACACTACAGTCCTAAGCATACAATGGAGTTTCTAGAGTTTATAACCAGCCTGGATACTGTCTTCAGTACAGATACAAAAACCAGGCAAAAGATCATGAGTTGGAGGATCACCTAGGCTACATCGCAAGATCCTGTATCAAATAATAGCAACAGTAGCAGCTGCAGCAGCTGTAACAATAATAACAACAAGTGACTTTCAAATATGAGGATTCAAAACAGACATTTGCATGTGCTAGACATATTTAAACCCCCAGTAAGAGTGCCGCAACCATCCATGTAGCCACTCCTTCGTAACACAGTAGGTAGGTTACTACTGTTATATAAAGATGTTCTGTGACTTTATTTTCTCATATAGGAACCTCTGCAAAATACTCTAAGAAATTATTGCTCAAATTTACTCTAAATGGGAGAAAAGAGAAATTCAGTTGATAAAGTCTGGAAGATAGGAGGGATAGAAATGGGTGAGTAGAAGGAAATTAGATTTATCTTCATCGTGGAGATAAAGGTTCCAACAGTCTTCAAATCCTTGGAACTTTCTTTGATTATTAAGATTTTTTTTTTTTTTTTGGTTTTTCAAGACAGGGTTTCTCTGTGTAGTCCTGGTTGAGTTCTGTGCAGGAGGTGAGAGGGATTTGGCAACAGGTAAAGGCAGTATCTTTCTTCGAAAAGACTTTAAAGGCATTGCTAATTTGCTTTCTGAACTTCCACTGATTAGCATGGAGGTCAGTGTAATAATGGGAAATGAAAACCACACCTTTTTATTTTATCACTTGATTTTGGGTTTGTGTTTAAGTCAATCTTTCATCATAGAGGTGAATTCTTAAGTGTGTGATTCTGCATTCCAGTGTGATAGAAATAGAGTACATGAGGAGATCAAGTGAAAGGGGAGCCATGGAGTTTAAGAGATGGAAGAACATAAGGGGCAGAAAAGAGGGAAGACCTTGAGGATGATAGATGGAGAGAAGGCCGTGTGCTGTCATAGAATATGAACTCAAACCTTCTGGGAGAGCATCACATTTATCATTGCTGGTCCTGTGGTAATGGCTCTATGTTTGCATAGGCATTTCTTCCCTTCTTTCATAACTAATGTACCACATCATTAATATAACATTGTATAACAGAGCACTTGGTAAACTCTGACAGCTATTATGAGATACACCATGTAATCAGCTGGAATTCATCTTTCTACCACAGGCTGTGGGTGGATCTCACACATTTCTGTGTTGATTGCTTTCACGTGTACAAGTTTAATATCTCCAATTTTTCTGTTCTTTGAATAGGAAGTATAAAATGACAGGACACTAGATCGTAAAGACGAGGCATCAGGAATCCTGCAGAGGAGGGGAGATAGAATTGTAGGTGCCAGAGGATACATCCCAGGAAAACTCACACAATCAACTAATCTGAGCTCACAGCAGGTCACAAAGACTGAACCAACAACCAGGCAACCTGAATGGACCTGTCCTAGGCCCTCTGCCTATGTTACAGTTGTGTAGCCTGGTCTTCTTGTGAGCTCCTAACAGTGGAAGCAGGGCTCTCTCTGATTCTTTTGCCTTAATCGGACCCTTTTTTTCTCATACTGGGTTGCCTTATACAGCCTTAATAAGAAGGTGCTGAACAATAAAACTTACTGCAGCTCGATATGTCATTTGTGGTTGATGTCCATGGGAAGACTGCTCTTTTCTGAAGAAAAATAGAGTAATGGATAGGAGAGGGCAGAAGAGAGGCTGGGATGAGAGCAGGAAGAAGAAACTGAGGTCATGATGTAAAAACAAAAAATAAACATAAAAATAATAGGGATTTTTAAAAAGGCTTTTGATGTATCATGTCTGTTTATTTCTTATACAAATTATATTCCAGGAATAATATGCAAAAGTATGTATTTCATGATATCTCAACAAGTCTAATATCTCCTCAAGAATTCTATCATATAATGATAGCTTACTAAATGAAATCATACCTTTTGGGCTGATTTTTACTTCCTACTTGAGAGATTAAAAACTTTTTGCAACACCTCATCCTACCCCCACACAAACATTGTTCAGATTATTAGAAAAAGGAAAATCTGAGAACTTCAGGAAGCTAAAATAGCATGTTAGACAAATGTAACATGAGATTCTGTATTACAAGAAAAAAGATACCTGTAGAAAAGCCAGGGTAAATAAAAATAAGGCCTCAAGTTCATAATATGTGAATTTCATAACTGTGAACATTGGGCCATAGCTCTGTAAGATGACTTAACGCTAGTCAGAATGAGTTTAAGGACATGTGGAGATTTCCTGAAATCTTTAAAAATATTTATTTACTTAATTTTGTGTGTTTACTTGTATGTTTGTATATGTGTGTATGTGCATATGTGATATGTGTAGGAACCCCAAGAGGTCAAAAGAGGCACTGAATATCCTAAAACTAAAGTTATAAATAGTTTTGAGCTGACATGTGGGTGTGTGTTGGAAACCAAACTTGTTTCCTCTGTAAGAGCAGTAAGTGTTCTTAACTACTGAGCCATCCCCTCAGTCCTTTTCCTGGTGTCCATGTCATTGTATTTTTGAACTCTGAAATTACTTAAAAAAAAATTGGCCGGGCGTGGTGGTGCATGCCTTTAATCCCAGAATTCGGGAGGCAGAGGCAGGTAGATTTCTGAGTTCGAGGCCAGCCTCTGCTACAAAGTGAGTTCAGGACAACCAGGGATATACAGAGAAACCCTGTCTCAAAAAAAAAAAAAACAAACAAAAAAAATCAAGTATTATGGGAGGGGAAATTACATCCAAAGCTTATAAAAATATACTGAAGCATAGAAAAACTAAATAGGATAACAACCTATATCTTGTCTTAGGAACACAACATTACCACATGGCATATCTCAGCCATTTTGCTTTTCATTCTGTAAAGACAGTAAATAGATAGGCTGTGCTATTTTAGCTGTAGTTGGTTCATGATTCATGGGTTTTAGAATCACACAAATGAAGCTATGGTGCCAAAGTTATAGAAATGTCCTTTTCCAAAAAGGTATTTTTACAAATTTGTGTGTGTGTGTGTGTGTGTGTGTGTGTGTGTGTGTGTGTGTGTGTGTGTATTCTAGTGTATACAAGTGTCAGCAGAGACCAGAAGAGGATGCCAGGTCCCCTAAAGGTCTAATCGCAGGTAGTTGTGAGTGGCCTGATGTGAGTCCTGGGGACTGAACTCAGGTCCTCTGCAGGAGAAGTGCATACTCTTACACCCTGAATATAAGGATCAGTGCATACTCTTACACCCTTTCTCCAGCCCTGTAATAATGCTTTTCATTATGATGCTATTTTTATTAATTATTCCCAGTAGAAAATAGCACTGATATCAGTGCTCTTACTTATTCTTGCTTTAAAAGCCCAAATTTCATGTGCTGCATTTATATTTTGAGGAGAAGAGCTGTGGAAGACTTGGACATGAGGGATGTTCAGGAGAGCTGTGTACTATTGTCTGGACTGCACTCCTATTGTCCTCCTTGGTATCTTGTTTTCTGCGGCTGCAAAGTTGCTCAGAAGTATACTTGCTCATGGGAGGGATGAGACCCATCAGTGTGTTCTGTAGAATGGCAATTCAGAGACTGCACAGGCATAAATATTCTACAAGTCTCATTCTGTCACCATAGAGGCCCAAACTTGCTCTGCTCGGCACATGATAATGGCTTTGTAATTCAATTATCGGTAATAGTAATGTCTTCTGGGATTTATCTGCTGTAAATGCGGCACTCATGTAAAGGTCTTTACCATAAATCTTACGAATGCAGGTTCTGTCCACACCCTGGAGCACATCTTGCCATGCCTCTGAAGCCTTGACACTTTTCTCTAAATTATGGGATTGCTTTGCTTAGAGGTGTTGATGTCTTTAAGTGCCAGGGCCAACAATAAACAACATTGGGACAGGTCCATTTCCTCTTGTTATTCTACTTAAGAGGAAGATAGATCCTGATAGACAGCGAAGTCCTGTTCTCATTTTAAAAAGCTCCTGGCATTCATTTCTGTAGCACTTTGTAGACGACATCCCTGGAAGTCATAGGAGGTCAGATGGAATGCCCTCTAAATTCTCCTGGAGTGCTGGGATTCTGATGGATAACTCTGTCAGGGAGTCTCCTGACCTACCCTGACAAATGACCAACTGCTCAGTGCTGTGTCTTCCCCACTCTACCTTCTTCATGATTAGGTGCTAAGACAGCATCATCTAACCTTTCATAGAAAAAAAAAATATATCGTGGGCTACCTCACCCCCAAATCCATTTGTCAAGTCTACTCATCACACTAATAGTTGGGAGCCTCGTTCATCCATGCTCCAAATCCTTATTTCTTGTTCCATTTTAATATCTTCTAAGCCAGTAGGTGTATCATGATGATCATAATGTAGTTAAGAAGATATTTTTAGTGATTCATAAAATAATAGTATATATCATTTAGTTAAAATTTAGATTTGATGTTAATGGATGTGTATGGTACTTGGCAGGCCTTGTTCAGTGTAATAGAAGTTTATTCAAGTCTCCCCCAACCCTCTGTGTGTGTGTGTGTGTGTGTGTGTGTGTGTGTGTGTGTGTTTGACATTGTGCTTAATCAGCAGGGGCATACAGAAAAAAAGGAAAAAAAAATCCTTATATGCAGTCAAGGAGGAAACTTCATGTCAGGTGGAAACATAATTTTGTTTGTTTTACTGAGGAACACTTTGAAAAGGGAATGATATAGCTTATGTTGTGCTTTTATAAGCAGAATTCTAGCAAAAACATTGTGATTGCACCCAGCACCCAAGGGTGGATCAAGGCTGAATGATTAACCAGATCTACATGAAAAACCATGGGAAAATTTAGTGAGGTATGTTCACTTTCATTATGTTAACTTCCTTTAATTTAATTACAAATGAGGATACCAGATCCTTCTTTCCCTCTCATTCATGCCAAAGCCTGGTACTTTGACTTCAGAGGAATTCTTCATGAAAACCAGGAGATGTGATTGAATCTCTACTGTGCAAAGATAGAGAAGCTGCTGCCTAGAGGGGACAGGAAATCATCAAGATAAGGGGACAGGAATGGATGATGGCCATTAGTGAGTGGAGGAAGCCAAGGGGATGGATTCACACTGCATAAAGGACTTTCACTTTCATTTGGAAGGCAAACTTGCTAATCACAGGAAAAGATTAAGTAGTGAAAGAAGGTGCAAGAGGCTTGGGAAGCAGCCTCTTGGGATCAGGAACTTGTGGAGAAGAGATAAAACCCCGCCTCTCCAGGATAATGAAACTGCTCTTATCTAGCTCTCCTAGTGCAGGTGCAGCTAATGTCCCAGCACTGCGCCTGCAGGGAGTCTCAGAACACCTTCCTGTGACTGGCTATGCTCCTCATTGAACTGCCCATGGTTCAGCTCCCAGGGTCAGGCTCAGACACAAGAGAGGTAGTCACCAAGAATGAGACAGCAGGAAGAGGTGAGAAAGTCTGAAGTCCAAAGAAAATGGTTTCAGGTTGTTCTGACCTCCCAAGAATACTGTACCAAAAAAAAAAAAAAAAAAGGATGAGGAGACAGCATTACTTGCAGGCATGTAGTGTGCATATTACATGTATACATGTTCATTTTGCTGCAGCTACAGTAGAATACAAGGTAGATGGAAACATATGAAAGACATTTAATTAACTTGCCTCTTGGCAGAAGCAGGAAGGAGGAAATAAAAAAATATATATGTTTGGAGACTATACTAAACGCTCTACTTGCTGATAATAATCCTATTTCATTTCTAGTTTGCAAAATAGGACTTTGCTAAAGAAAATGGTCATCTTGGCAAGGTTCCTTGGTTCCTAAAGATAGTGAACATTGAATCTGAGATTGAACTTAGATATGTTGACATATGTTATTCTGACCAATGACCCAAAGAGATCTGAACTGCTGTATCTGCTATGCTGTATTACATTTTTAGAAGAGACAGAAATAATAATGAACTTTGAAGAACTATACAGAGCAACACAAAGAAGGCAGGCATTAACCAAGCTAAGTGTCAAGATTCTCACCCAACTATGGCAACATTCATTGCAAATCATCTGTGTATACACTTGGGCAGCCAAGGATAAAGAGGAGAATCCTGAATTGGGATAACAGTCCAGACATATAGGAAACAGGCTGTAGGATGTATAGGATTAAAAGCTATATGATCCCTAGCATCGTGGAGGTCATGGGTACACTAGACATAGGGTTACAGCTTGGGGTGCCATAAGGATGTCCTTAGTCAGGCATACCTAGCTTTAAATTTCATCACTATTATCTACCAATGTATACCAAGGTGAATAAATATCTATGAGACTTGGCATTTCTATTTGTTGCTCATCTGAAATGAGTATAAAAACATCCACACATAAAGACTATCTTTTATGGATGCCTTTCCATTACCCTCTCTTCTTTCCTTGGTAAAAGCTGTAAGGCAATTCTGTCTCATGGCTAGTTCTTGCTCTCTGGTCATGTTGCTTGCTAAAGTTGATTCTACCCCCAGGTATAACTAGGGGCATGTTACCTAATCAGGCCCATAAGATTAAATTCCAGGAGTTTGGTTGGACTGAGCTTTTCATTAGGAGACATAAGCTGTCCAGAGGATACTTTGAAGACAGAGACTGCAGTGTGTGTAGGGGAGGATGGAGCTGAGAGAGAGAGAACATGATATGATCCATTTAATAAGCCTGTTGATCTCAAGGAACATACAGTTAGATCCTCTGTTGTTTTAGATCCATGAATAAACATCTGTTGTTTTATTACTTAGGCAAGCTGAATTTTTTTATTTTATCTTGACAGTCTTGATCAATTTATACAATTAATGCAAATACTTAATAAGTCCCAAACACAGTCAACATACAGCAAATCAGATTTGTTTTTTCTTGTCTAAGACTGGCAAAGGATGTCATCATATGTATCACACTGAACTCTGGGAAGCAGTGAGACTATTGATATAATTTAGTATACATTATGTACAGCTTCTCTATCTCCTTTTACTGTTGACTCTGAGGAGTAAAGTCAAGTTTTCAGGTTTGAATGGTAAGTGCTTTTACCCATTGATCTATCTCATTAACCTAAAAGCTAATTTTTAACTCCAAATTGTCATGTTAGTTTATCATAGAAAGTTGACAATCACTTTTCAGCTGACCCTCTTACAAGCAATTCATGTATATAAACAAATGTTACAAAGTAAGTTTAAACAAATTTTTAGTTAAGTAGCATATTCTTTAAATTTAGCGAATTGTTTCATCTTTTGTAATAAAAACTATTCTCCCTTGTTTAAATCCCAAAACTTGACTGAAGCACCAAACCAAATTTTTCAACCTTTAAAAAATCATCTGGTGTGGACAGAAATGTGTTTTCAAGGCATTTGGGTCCAATGCTTCCAAATCTATGATGCTCCTCCATGTTTAATGCATGAACTCAGCTCTTTCTAAATTATTAGACTAAAATGACAAATATACAATTTTACCAATTTAACAATGTTCAATCTTCCCTTTTGTGGAATAAAGATGAAAAACTTTTTTTTTTTTTTCTTTTTACTTTGAGGTTGATTGTTAGTACCACAAGCAAGAGCATAAAGCCAGATGAATTTAAATTTCCATTTGATTTGATGTCAAGTTTGATGTCATTTGATTGAATCCAGTTAAGTTCCCAGGGAAAATAACTGACCTTCATTTATAGTAAATATTTCACCTTCTATGTCTATACCCATAGACAGGCCATTTTTGATCTCTGAAAACAGTGAACATTCAGGGCAGCTGATAGAATTACTAAACTATTAGGCTGGAAGCCTAAACATGATAGTGTCCATTCTGTGCCCTAAAATGGAGAAGGCCATTCTAAGACTAAAACCAACACCTGTGAAATGGAGACAACACATACAAAGTCAGCCAATTGTGTATGATTCTGCTACTGCTAGTCAGTGGGCTCTGCACATAATTCTCAGGGATGCACACAGGACTTCACTTTCCACAATCCCTTTCTTAGTGGATAGTAAAGATTGTACTCATGGTGTCCCTAACGCTCTTACCCATCAACTATCTCCCCACAATGACATGGATTTCTCACATAGGAAAGGGCATATTTATGACTATCTTCAGTTAAAGAAGAAAGGCTAATCCATTGACAGCAGCATTGTGTTTAGGACATGTTTTATGTGAGGTCTTAAATCACTTCTGGAAGGAATATAAATTTTCATCTTGGGATGAAAGCTGCTATTTATAGTAGTTATGACAGTATTGATAGCAATCACTAGTTAAGGTGAGAATAAGATGTTGCATCCCCTAATTATTTTCAATTGGCATTGATTGCTTCCAGGGGCCTTGTGACTATTGCCTCTCACAGATAATTCTCAAGAGAGCTTGAGGATGTGGAAAACCTATGATTTTATCTTCATGTTCTGCCACCCCTGTGGAAAGTGCTGTGTTATTACCCATGGTCATTTAATGATTCAATTTACCACTGGAGAAAACCATCTGAGAACTAGTCACACCCTCCTCCTAGGCTGGAGCAGCAGTGATTAAAGAAAATTCCTTTTTAATTAAAGCTGGATGGAAACTCCTCAACAGTTTCATGGTTTCTATGTAATTTGAAGCATCTAGCTTCCAGGAGTGAATATAATAACACACATTGCTTTGATTGGCAGATTTCTTGCTGGACTCGAGAAGTGGCACAATGTCAGAACACAGATCATGTGGCCACACACAGAGGAAGACATTTCTATAGTAGCTGTGGTGCTGTGCATCTCACAGGATGCTGGGCCCTCTCTGGAAATGGCAAGCAAGCTGAATGCATGCGAGCCAAATGCCAAATACATTTGGAAAGATACAAAGACAGACACGACAGCCAAGAGACCTTTGAACTGTGACTGCTCATCTGTCTAAGGCATTAGATTTCCAGCTCTAAGGTGAGCAGCAGAGGCAATAGCATCCATGCATGGAGTAGAAATGGACTTTGGAGGTACCCATCACTGAAATAATGACATTTTTACTTTCCACCTAGCTGGCCTTGGTCTAATTACTTAGCCATTCTTTGTCTTAGACTTCTCCTGTTAACAATGCTAATGAGTAGCTTCCCTCAGGAAACTATATAAGAAATTATAAGAATTAAAGAGCTTTATTTATTTATTTTTTCAAGACAGGGTTTCTCCGTGTAGCCCTGGCTGTCCTGGAACTCACTCTGTAGACCAGGCTGGCCTCGAACTCAGAAATCCGCCTGCCTCTGCCTCCCGAGTGCTGGGATTAAAGGCGTGCACCACCACCAAGAGCTGCTTGATTGGGAAAGATGTATCCTCATGTTCACTATAGAAAAAACAATTCAATTCTACAGACTTTACATAGCGGACAGATAAACTAGAATTCACAAACAATAGTGTGCAGTGCTTTTGAAAGGTGATGATTTTGTGAGAGTTTGTAGATTTAGAAATCTACTTCTAAAATGAAACCCCTCTTCAAAGAATTAATTAGAAAGAATGAGTTATCATGAGTGACATGGGAATGAGGTCTCTCTTGCTTACAATAATGCCACATGAAAATAAAAGTTCGTGTAAGTTTGAAAATATGGTACAGTAAGCATCAGTTACCTGGACAAACATACCTGCAGCTTTCCACCCGTCCTTGTCTAGCCTTTTTACTAATGTTTTTCCTTATTGCTATTGCTAAGGAACAAACTAAAACAAAACAAAAACCCTCCTGTCTGGTCTCCTGAATTCTACTGTGTACACGCTAGTGCTACAGTCCATGAGCATATACCTGCAGCCCATGGTAAACCTGATTTATGGAAAGAATGGTCCTTTAGAGCTGTTCCTTTGGCAAATATCACTATCATTTTCATGATAAACTGGGATGATTATACTTTTTAAAAATATGTATCTGAGCTTTTTCTATATATATAAAGTGCACACACCACCACCACCACCACCATCACCACCAATAACAACATCATCAACAACAACAACAACAACAACAAACTAACTAACAAAAACAGGACAGAAAATAGTGGATGAGGGGGTTGACTTTTCTTTTTTAAAAAAGGACTTTATAAGTTTTAGATAAAATAGATAAAAATGATTGATGGTAGCTCATGAACATGGGAGAATATGAAATATCATCCTGAGTGATATAACTCAGACTCCAAAGGACATATATGGCATGTACTAACTAATAAGTAGATATTAGCTTTTAAAAGTATAGAATACCCAGGATACAATTCACAGAACTCAAGAAGGTTACCAGACTGAAGGGCCCAAGTGTGGTTGCCTCAGTCCCATTTGGAAGGGTAAAGAAAGCAATCACAGGGGTGGTGGGGAGGGGAGAGGAAGAGACCTGGGTGGGAGAGAGGAGAGGGAAGAGAAGGGGGGAACATGATCAGGTATGGGTGGATAGGCCTGAAGCCCTGAGGGCCAGCAGAAAGAATGGAAACAGGCAACCTTGGGAGATAGGGGGACGGACGTTCTTAAGATCCTGGAGACCTGGAAGTTGAGAGACTCTCAGAACTCAAATGGAGGGACCTTGGATGAAGTATTCTATAGTCGGGAGGGGGAACTTGTAGAGTCTACCTCCAGTGGATGGACAGGACATCAAGTGGAGGGATGGGGTTGCCATTCTACAATCAATGGCCTTGTCACAGAATTGTTTCTGTCTAAAGGAACTACAGGGACAAAAATGGAGAAGAGCCTGAGAGAAAAGAAGTCCAATGACAGTCACAAACTCAAGGGGAGGCCCCAGGGCCTGACATGGTAACTGATGCTGTGCTATGTTTTCAGAAAGGAGTCTAGCATGGCTGTCCTCTGAGAGACCCAACAAGCAGCTGAAAGAGTCAGATGCAAGTACTGGCACCCAACCAATAGATGGAAGCCAGCAACCCCTGTGGTTGAATTAGGGATAAGCCAGATGAAGCTGAGGAGGAGGGCAGCCCCATGGGAAGATCAGCAGTCTCAACTGACCTGGACCTCTGAGATTGCTCAGACTCTGAGCCACCAACCAGGCAGCACACACCAGCTGATATGAGGCCTCTCGACACATATACAGCAGAGGACTGCTGGGTCTGGACTCAGTCAGAGAAGATGCACCCAAACCCTCAGAGACTTGAGATCCCAGGGAGTGGGGACATCTGGTGGAGTGGGTGGGAAGCTAGGGACATCTTCATAGAGATAGAGGTGGGGAGGGAGGTAGGGATGAGATAGGGAGCAGTTGGAGGTAGACCAGGAGGGGGATGAAGACTGGACTGTAAAAAAACAAAAAGGATTCAAAAATAAAAACAAAAAAATAAATAAAAAAGTATTTTTTTAAAGGGCTAGGGAGAGGACTTATCAGATAAGAGTTGCTCTCCCCAGAAGACATGGTAGGGTTCCCAGCACCCACATGGTGGCTAACAACCATCTGTAATTCCAATTCCATGGGTATTTGATGACCTCTTCTGACTTCTGCAACCACTGCATACACATGATACAAAATGCAGACAAAACACCTCTACACATACAATAAAAATAAATAAATCTTTAAACATGCTGACCCTAGTGGAGACTGAAGAGGGTACAGAGCTGGATCCTTAGACCTGAGAGAGGTCAACTTCGTTTTTGAAAGGATATTCCCAACATGTCCAGCAACAGGTAAAGCAGAAACAGGCTTGAAGGCAAGCAGTCAGTCACGGGTGGCTCATTATGATAGGGGAACAAGGGCTGTTAATTGGGGCTGGAGCTATCTTTCATGATACAAGAGTAAATGACAGGCAAGGAGGAAGACCTGAATTCAAATACACACATGGTAAAAAGCCATGTGTGTCTGCAGCCTTGGCACTGTGTGTGTGTGTGTGTGTGTGTGTGTGTGTGTGTGTGTGTGTATCAGAGCAGAGGTCAGAAATAAGATGATTTGTGGAGCTTGCTGGCTGCCAGCCTAGCTCTCTCAAGAAAACAAGGCAGAGTGGTAGAGCAAACACCACACTTGATGTCCTAGTATATACTCCTACACACACACACACACACACACACACACACACACACACACACACACGCACACACACACTGGCACACATCACATAAACAAAACAACAAAAGGAAAGAAGAAAAAGAAAAAGAAGTGGTCTCTCTCCACATAGACATTTCTAGATCACTTGCCTGAGCTTTTTCAGGTCTCTCTCTCTCTCTCTCCTCACCTTCTCCTTGTCCTCTTCTTCCTTCTTCCTCCTCCTCCTTCCTCTGAGAAGATTCTACTTGTAGCTCCTCTAGCATGAAACTTAGAATGATCAGCTTCCTTAGTGTTATAAGTACAGACACATATCACTATACAAAGTTTATGCTGAGTAAAGTAAGGCTGAGGACTGAACTCAGGGCATTGTGTATGCTAAGCAAGCAGTCTAACTGAGCCAAATCCCCAACCTCTCTATGAGCTTTGGAAAACATCCCTAGGGCTGAGCCCTGGTATTAGCTAATTAGGGGACTCAAGTCTGGGGAAGACTCATTCTCCCTCACTAGCAAGTGACACTAAGTGGACTCAGCAGGTTACATTTATATATGCACTTATATAATAATTAAAGTAAAAAGCCATGATGGGATGAATTTAAGGGAGAATGGGAGGTCATAGAAGGAGTTCGAGGGGGAAGAGGGCAGGCATGTAAATACTCTATTCATATATGAATTAAAAAAAAAAGGAAAGTTATCTTACAAAGCTCTCTAGCTTTCAAAAAACCTAGGGACTTTAATGAAGTATTTAAAATTATGAAGTGTAAGTGCTGGATATGGTACGACGCATATATAATTCCAGTGCCTGGAAGGTAGAGGCAGGAGGATCATGAGTTCAAAGCCAGTCACATATACGTAAGGATCGTGAGGCCACTCTGGCTTTCATGAGACTTTATCTAACCAAATAAACAAACACACACACACACACACACACACACACACACACACACACGTGCAAAACAACAGTTAAACGTGTGCTCCTCTTTGAGGTAGAAGCAGTGGAGGAAGCAGAGAAGCAGTGGCTTGCTATAATCAATCAGCAGGTTGTCCCTCCATTGTGCTGTTCCAATGTGATTTCAGAAGGGACATGGAGATAATAAAGAGATACTTTTGCAGCCCTTGTTGCAGAGCTCATTGGCTCCTAAGTGCCACTGTCCTGATGACTCTGAATTGTTTAAATAAAGAGTACCTAAAGTTTCCTGTGAGCTAGTTTCTTTAACTCTATTATAGAAGCAAAAGCCTGGAGCCAGGTTGGATGTCTCTTCTATGGGCAGTTCTGGATGAACAAGGGTTTGCTTTTCTAGGTGAGGATTCTAACACTCTCACTAAATAAAATATCAAAATCACACTAGAATGTTCCAAAATTTGCTCTTACATTTCTTGGATTTGGTGTTGGAAACACAAAAGCCAAAATTAACTTTTGACACTTGGTTGATTTTCAAATAGAGTTGCCTATGGTCGGTCATGGAGGGGCAACCTATTACAGAATTAGGAGCATGGTGGGAAAAAACAAGACTATGATCTTCTTGTCTTTATTTTTGTTCTATACTCTTCTTTATCCTTCTTCCTCTCTATTATTTCTTTTTCAAATGCATAATGCTTTATAACATATGGTGTACTATTTATGTTCAATAGATATTATTTATCTCTCTGTGAATTCTTATAGTAAGCTTATTTGTAACTATTTAAAATATGAGGGTATGTGCATAATTTCAGCACACTATAAAAATGTTATAGGACACTGTCTGTCATAACACTCATGCAAATGTAAACACCTCTGTCATCTATATCTTTACTGGTAGGTTAAGGGCTGTATGTCTATGTTCCTTCCAACATAAAAAATAAAAGCCTAAACTGAATTGATTGCATTTGGAGTTCAGTCTTTGGAAGATGAGTCAGTTTATAAGTGGACATGAGAGTAAGGTTACCATGGAATAATTTGTGTCCTTGTGACAATGAGAAGAGAGACCACGGCCCTTCTTTTTTCCACAAAGATACAGCCATGTTCAGGTTAAGAGGAGAGCCCACACCAGGAAGTAGAGCTGATGGTGCCTTCACCTTGATCTTCCCAGTCTTCAGGATCTCACAGAGCCACAGTGGCTACTTATACCATGCATCTATAGCATCCTGTCACAACAGCCTGAGCAGAGTATGACCCTGTGCCTACATGTGTTTGACAATTCACAGAATACAGCTGTCATGCTAAGGGAGAGAATAGGAGTACTCGCTATATCAAATAAGATAAGAAGAAGGCCTAGAAGATCTGAGATACAAGATTGCTGATAAACTAATTAAGATCTCCTTCTTTATATTGAAAAAACCTTATTTGAAAAAAATTATATATATATATATATATATATATATATATATATATATATATATATAACTAATAAAAGGTACAGTGCCTTAAAACAATGTCTGTATCCAAGGTTCAGGTAAACATACCAAAGCAATAGTTACAAAGGACCTGAAGTTCACTAATATTAATGATATTAGTGATACATTAGGGGTTTATAGAAAAATAGTGACACAATTTTTAAGAGTATCTGAAAGGGTTATTTGAGGGCCCCAACATCTGCTTGGGAAGGTGATGATATCTTAGGCCAAAACATGGAGTCAGACTTACCAGTAGAACCTATTTGGTACCACCAATTCCTGGATAAGCTGCCATCTTCTGCCAAACTCAGCAGAGCTGTATAACTGGAGAAAGGGAGAGAGAGAAGACAAGTCAGGATCAGGGCCATTGTTCTTGTTCTGTGATTCATCAGAAGCAATATCTGGCATTTACAGGTCAATCCTACAAGTCAGATATTAACGTCTCACTTTAAAAGTTAAAGAGACTGGCACTTGGGAATTATATGAGGTGCTGCAAATCACATGTTCAGTAAATAGTAAAATGAACTGGGAGGCATAGAGCACTCTGCCTGGTGGCAATGTCTTCTGTTCTCCTTGCTAGCATAGACTCTGTGTAATGTGTAGCGTCTAGAGTAAAATCAGTACTTAGTTTCCGAAGAACCCACAATGACACCTGATCCTGATGGAAACTGAGACGCTTGAAGCAAACCAAGATGAAGAAACGCAGAGGCTACTTCCAGAATTATGCAGAAACAAATAGTGTCTAAAGAGATAAAGGACTCTAATTGGCAAACCCACATTGCTTCCAAAGGGGTGAGCAAGGAATAAAAGCTGTGAGACAGGTGGAGACAACAAACAAAGAAATACGGCTCATCTCGGTAGGCAGGGATGAACATGTCATGGGAAACCAAATATCGAGTCAAGGAGAACATACTCAATCCCAGATGCGATGAGATAATGCTAGTCTTTATTTCTTTTATTCCTTTTATTGAATTCAGATTCTTTTCTCATAGAATATATCTTGACTATAATTTCCAATCTCTCTACTTCTCCTTATTCCTCCCTTCTCCTCCCCTCGCAATGGGATTCACTCCCTTTCTGTCCCTCAATAGAAAAGAAGAGGCTAGAGTTGGAGAGATGGCTCAGCAGTTACATAACTGACTCCCTCTTTCAGAGGTCCTAAGTTCAATTTCCAGCCACCACATGGTGGTTCACAACTATCTGTAATGGTATCTGATGTACTCTTCTGGTGTCCATGAAGACAGGCCAAGCATATACATCTTTAAAAAAAAAGAAAAGAAAAGAAAAGAAAAGAAAGAAAAAAGAAGAGGATCCTAAGAGATAACAACCAAAT
>CACVCL010022650.1:0-35493 GCA_902729485.2 Mus minutoides
TGGCAGATAAGGCAATCTGTATGGTCAAGGAAGATGGTTTATGCAGAAACATTACATGCAGGAAAGGAAAATCCATAATCAGAATAGGCATCTGTTTCAGTAATGACAAAGCTTTGTTCTTAACATGATGGAAGTGATTTAAAGCAGGGAACATGTGATCCTGTCACTGTATGGTCACCTTTTTGAACAGACTTATACTAGAAGCTCAGTGTTGCTTTCTGCAGCTTGCAGATTCAGTGATCATTTCAGCCAAGACATCCCTGGTGAGTTGATTACATGGTCAAAATCCATGGAATCAAATACATATATAACATCCATTTTTACCACTCTAACGACTGTGCACATGACACTATAGGGAAATGACGAGTATAGATACGTGCTTGGGGACCAAAAGCATTGTAACAGGAATAGAAACCGTAAATGTTGGGGCAACTACATGTAACCTGAATGTGTCCCTGGGGTCTGTTTGTACCCAGTCACACATATAACTCTTTCATTTGATAATGGAATGATGCTGTACTCATTCTACTTTATGATTTAGTAGGTCATATAATATCTAGCTCCTAATAGACAACCTGGGTTGTATGGTATTGTCAAACTCAGTTTCCACTAAGACCAAGAGTTATCTCTCAAATGGAGAATAGTTACCTATAGATAATTTGAGAGCCTTGCTCCAAAATCTTTGAGAGTGATTTACCTTTTGAGGTCTTCCAGAGATTCCAACAGCATGCTGAGTTGCCATTGGTTCCTCAGCTAATGCTGCTTCTGCTAATTCATATGGTGTAAGTGGTAGAGAAGACTGCTTAATAACCTGGACCTACTTAAGAGTCTTCTCCTATTACCACCCCACTCAATGGTACCAGTTTCCATAATTGCTTGGTAAATTGGGTAGAGAATCAACATATTTAAATGGAGAATATGTTCCTTTAAGAATTCAAATACACTTATAAGTGGTGGTGGTGGGATGGGCCAGGTACAGCAACTTATCTTTCCCCTTAGAAAGAATATACCACTGGCATCCTAGACATTTCAGTGTGTTAGCATGACCTTGAAGTTGAGCTTGGCTCATTTCTCAACCATGAGAAATCTCATCTCACACATATGCTTTTCTAACAAGTTTATATGGTTTGCTGTCTCCAGCTCACTTGACCCAATTAGCATCACATCATCAATATAGTTGACAAGTCTGATATTTTGTGGAAAAAAAGGTATAGGCAATCAAAATCCCAGCAAACTAAGTTATGACAGGGCTGAAGATTTAGCCTGATCCCTTTAAGCTAATTCATAACATGAGGATGAAGAGCTAATATACTCTTGAGGTAGAACAGTAGAGGTGTACTGATTTCCTTGACAACTGAAAGAAAATTGCTTCTTGTGGTTGTTATTGACTGGAATAGATATGGAAAAAACATTTTCTAGATGGATAAATGTATACCGGGTATCAGGTGACAAATTATTCTGTTCAAGGACACTATATTTGGTACAAAAGCTAGAGGTAAAGTTCCTGTTTAATTGAGTTTGTGGCAGTCAACTCTCATTCTACATGATCCATTTGTCTTTACAACCTCTGCATCTTTCAAGTCCTTGAAAGTGACAATATTTTCTGTAGTGTATGCAGTGATACAATATTGGTGTTTGATCACTACTTTTCCTTGTAGTGTCTACTCTATTGACTTCCATTTTGCCTTTCCATCCATGAGCACCCTTACTCCTAAGATTATAGAACTAACACAAGCCTTCTACCAATTTCTAAATATATCTTCCCAAATTTTAGGATAATAACCATAGAGTGGGTTGGGAGGTCTACTGGACCCACTGCAAGTTGGACTTTGAAAAAAAAATCTCATTCACTGAATCTTCACAGTCCCCTACTTTAATAAAATATTTGTAGCCTGGCATGGTGGCACACGCCTTTAATCCCAGGACTCGGGAGGCAGAGGCAGGCAGATTTCTGAGTTCGAGGCCAGCCTGGTCTACAAGGTGAGTTCCAGGACAGCCAGGGCTCTACAGAGAAACCCTGTCTCAAAAACAACAACAACAACAAAACAACAACAAAAATAATTTGTTAGGTTCTTCAGGAATCAATGTCATTTCAGAACCATTATTCAACTCAATACAATCTGGCATGCCTAATTGCTTTCTTTTACGATGCTGCTGTTAAATTTGAGACAAGAATGAAAGGAAGGCTACAAGTCAATTCAGACATTTAAAGTAAGACTCCCTTAGATGACTCCCTTTCTTTCATTCAAGTACTTTTTAGTCTATAAATGGTTAAACTTTGTTATTGGTTATTAAGCAGAAATTCTTTATTGGTGCTATCCAATATAGACTTTTCTTCTTTTGTTCTGGAGTTTTAATCCTTCCACAGAGTGAGCAAATACTTAGTAGGCTTAATTTATTCTATTCTCGTATTTGATTAGCCAGTACCAAATGGCTACATGAGAACCATGCCATTTTAGAAATTTTTATTGAAAATTATGCTCAACTTGCCTTTAGTGATTCAATGCTTCAATGGCTCTGATACTCTGGAGGCTAATTAAACCCATTATATTTAACTGATCCAAACCACTAGCATCATGTCCAATCCTGAGTTCTGGCATGAGAAGAACAACTACAAAAGCTTGTCAAATTTCCTAATGCCCCTGTCAATATTTTGCATTTTATAGTATTAATGAAGAGAATGTCTCCTGGAGCTTTTCACTGAAGAGTACTTTTGGTATTAATCCATATAATTGGTGATTTCTAAATAAATAGAATATATATCTTATAAAAGATATCTATTATTTTGGGTTTAAAGATACAGTGTTGGTAGAAAAATTTCTCACATTAGAGAAACTGAGAATCTTATAGATGCTCAGAGGACAATGTCAATAACTCAAAATATTCTGGGACCCTAATGGCTTCGGTAGTCCTATCTCTTTGTCTATATCATCTTTAACCCATGTAGCTGTTCTTATGAGCTCAGGCTAGCTCGATTCCATATCTGCCACTGTCATCCCACAATCCTGAAATCTCTAATAGATAGTATCTGCAGTGAAATGGAGCTGAACATTGTCAGGAATGGCTTCTTCTGGCTCTTTACATGGTCAAGCTTGCAGTTCTCTCCAGGATCCATCATTCATGAAGCTTTCATACTTTGAAAAACAGTATTACATGGGATATATTCTTCTACATTATCAAGTTTAGCTCCTGTCCTGAGATGCAGCTTTGGTCCCACTGGACTATAGATTTTACATGGTGAGCTAAAAGAAACCTTTATAAAAGATGTCATCTCTATGATGCTTCTTTTAAATAGCAACTGAATTTTACCTCCAGTTAATCAGTTCTTGTTCTCTCATTAGAGCAAGTGTTTCACTTCTTCATGTTTTTGGGTTATTTATTTGTTTAGATGGTTGCTTGGTTGGTGTTTTGAGACAGACTTTTTCTGTGTAGCCCTGGCTATCCTGAAACTAACACTATACACCAGGCTGGCCCTGAACTCAGAAATCACTTTGCCTCTTGGAGTGGTGGAATTAAAGGTATGTGCCATTACCACCCATAAATTTCTTTAGGTTTTTAATAAAATTATCATATAATTAACCCTATTAGATACTTTTTTCCCTTGCCTCTAAAACTTCTAGAGCCATATAGCTGGCATTTCTATCTCTATCAACATTACTATCTTCTGGGAACTTTGTAAAAACAATTTTAAAAGTGATTTTTTTTCTCTATTCTGGCTAGTTCCCAAATAAATGAGACAGAGACTATAAGATTTATTTGATAAGTTTTATAGCAGTGTAGCTGGAAAGTAAATAATCTGCTCTATTTCTCTAAGCTAATCTGGCTACCTTTCAGGCCAAATCAATGGAATACTTGCATTTTAGTGCTGATTTGGCTCTCTCTGCTCCAAGTGTGTTTCCACGCTGTCTTCTCTCAACCCTCTTTATGTTAAATCCTCTCTTTCTCCTCTCTTTCCCCTTTGTCCAGCTGAAATCCAAAGTGTAGCCCTGTTCTCTCTTCTGCTTAGCTTAGATCAACCAATAGGTTGATCAGCTTTTATTGACAAATCAGAGATTAAATGGAAACAATGTTCACACAACCATGTATCTGGAGATACTTAGAATAAGCATTACAATGACATGTCTAGATTTCAAAAAGATATGAGGACAGAGAAATCAACATTTGAATAATACAAGGATAATCTTCATGCAGTGCATAAAACGTTCCCTTCTAATAGTTCCTGAATTTAGAAAACCCAAGGATCTTGCATAACCCAAAGTTGTTCCAAAATCCTTCCATAGTCTTCTTCTTCTTCTTCTTCAAAAAAATCAAGTTCAATTTGACCAATGGACGAGGCCACTCTTAGTACAAACATCTATTCTAGCTTTCTTTCTGCTGTTGTAACATATATCACAGTGCAAAGAACTATTAAGGAGGGAAAAACTGATTTGGCTTACACTTCCAATTCACGGTCCATCATTAAGAGGAGTCGTGGAAAAAACTAAATCTGTACCTTGGAGTCAGGTTCTCAAGCAAAGCCATAGAGGACTGCTGCTTACTAACCTTCACTGCTTAAATACATTGATGTCTCAACAATTCAAATCTGGTACTGGAAGATTTCTAGAGAGTTTCTGCTTTGTAAGCTGCACTGCCATATGGAAGAAGCTGGTTATAATATCTTTGAAGAAATGCCACAGTAGCAGGACAGATAGGCCTTCCAATAAACGTGAAGCCAATCAATCAAAAAGTTCTTTTTTCCATGTCTTTTTATAGGAGCTACCACCAGAATACATAACACAATACCCTGCTTCAATAATCATATCAGGAAAATCTCTCACAGGAGAGCTTAGCAGCTCCACTTGAGTTAACTTCATATGCGATCAAGATGACAACTAAGATTAGCCACCATATGTATACATCTATATTCATTGCTACTCTATTCACAATATCTAGAAAAGATAGCGTCTGAAACTGATAAAGGCCATTGCAAGTCAGGATCCCAAGCCACAGAAAGAAAACCTTATATTTTCTCACATATGTGGATCCAAGCTTTGGATATTTTATTTTAATTTATAGTGGAATACATGTGGAAAACAAAACAGCAAATAGGAAAGGGGTACAAAGGGTAAGTGAACTGATAGTAGAATGTAAGTAAAAATGAAAGTAGACATGGGGAAGAGGAGAACTGGAAGGGTTAAGTTAGGAGAGGAGTGATATGAAGAAGGAGAGGGAGGGGTCAAGAAAAGGGGTATATGAAAAAAGCAGGCAAGAGAAAAGAGGCATATGAATGAGCCCTGTGCATATTTATCTTCCACCCAATTAAAATTGTAGTTAGAGCAGGTAGTAAAACAAATGTCCTATGAACACAGGGGTAAAGGTTTAAGCATTGGTACGAGTGGGGATGGAAAAAGGAGGGAGGATGAGATATTTAACTAACACTAAAGATAAAGTGGGATCCAGCTCAACGGGAGGTCCCAAGGCCTGACTCTATTACTGAGGCTCACAAAAAGGGCCCCATCATGATTGTCCTCTGAAAGACCGAACAAGCAGCTGAAAGAGTCAGATACAGATATTTGCACCCAACAAATTGACAGAAGCTGCTGACCCATGTGGTTGAATTAGGGAAAGGCTGGAAGAAGCTGAGGAGTAGGATAATCCTATAGGAGGATCAGGAGACTCAATTAACTTGGATCCCCGAGATCTCTCAAACACTGGACCACCAATCCAGTGTTTGGTGGCAGCATACACCAGCTGATATGAGGCCCCCAACACACATACAGCAGAGGACTGACAGCTTTGGACTCAGTCAGAAAAGATGTACCTAATCCTCAAGAGAATGGAGGCCCCAGGGAGTTTAGAGGTCTGGTCAGGTGGTGGTGAGGGAGGGGTAGGGATAGTGACACCCTCTTAGAGACAGTGGTGTGAGGAGGAGATATGGGATGTGGAACAGTCTGAGGGTGGCCAGGGTGTGGTAGAGATAAAATCTTGAGTGTAAAATAAATAAATAAATAGATAGATAGATAGATAGATAGATAGATAGATAGATAGATAGATAAAATTTAAAGAGAAACTCACTAGTTTGTAAGCTCTTACATATGATCATATATTTATGTGTTTATATTATAAGATATGCATATAGTTTTAAAGAATTTCTTTGGAGTTTTCCTTGTATAGATGTATATTGCTGCTCCCAGATATCATGGGTTATTAAAGAAAAAAATCTCAGTACCAGGCTTAAGATACTTTCTTACAAGTTATTGGTCAGGGGTTTCCCAGAATCCCACAACATTGTAGAGTCTCTTGATACAGCTTTTATATATTCACTATAAGTAGACATTAAAACATTATTACTAAATCACTACACATTTTGGATGCAAGATATAGAGAAATGAACCTTGAAATGACAAGGAAACATTCTTGCTGATCAATAGCATTCATATTCCTAGAAGGTGTTAGTCAGGACACCGGGAGATAAAAGATAGCAATAGTCTTCCTCAGCACTAGAGTCAGCAGGATACAATATTATCCTCCATTAAAAAAATGTACCCACTTTAGGTATGTAACAAAAATATTTTGGATTTGAGTACTGCTTCACAGGAGAAAATTCATGTCTCTTAATCTAAACCAGGTCAAAAGCCTAGGGCTGGAGTGGTAACACATAATATCAACGTGCATTCTATTGCTTTTGCTTAATGGTCTTATTGTCAAAGTGTCTTGTAAATATTCATGCTTATACCCACTGAGCAGTTCTCAACATTGGTCACATGAACTCCTTTTCATTGCAGTGGGCAACAATTAATACAGTAACTCACATTCCTGAAAATGCTGAGATTAAGAGTGGCTGTAAGTTACCAGCCCCAAATTGGACATTTATCTCAAGTCCAATTTCCCAGGACTTAAGGAACATCATAGAAAGTGGGGCAGAAAGAAGTGTAAGGGCTATGGTATGGAACTGGGAACTGTGAAATTCTGCCTTACATACATGACATGGCCGTTACATTCATGACATCATCACAGCTGTGTTTGCCTTTACCAGATCCACATGTGATCAAGCTAGTAAAAAAAAAAAAATCATCTTCACATGACAGACTAAAAATATTGCTTTGTATATCAATTGTAATTCAGTATTTATATTGAAGAAAAGCCCAGCTAAATGTTAAAAACAAAACAAACAAAACAAAAAGTAAAGCCATGTAAAACAAAAATTCAACATTTAAAATTTGCATTTTACATGGCTTCATAGTGACAGGAACAAGAAGGCTTCAATGTAGCTGGTTAGCTATGCTGACTTTATTAGCAGCAATAAAGAAAGGCTGAAACATTCACTAAGCAACAGAAGTTTCTTGAGCTCAACTGAGTCCAGAGACCAGTCACCAAACCAATTAAACATACAATTAAGAACATAATAAAAGGAAATTTATAACTCCATTTTAAATGTTCCTGAGCTTTAGAACTGTTAAAGGATGGTGAAAATAAACAGACAGAATTTTGTAGACTTTTATGTATTGATGAAAAATTTCACAGAAACTAATTGGGGACACCTTACGTTCTTGTTGTTCTACTTATAACTTTGAAACCCTCACTAGGACAAATCAGGTATCATTCCTTTATCCCAGAAAAGGAAATATGTTTTGGTTTAGTAAGTAACATCAGCTACTTCATAGTCTGTCTGGAGGTATAAGTGTATAAATTACCCAGTAGAGAGATTTAGGAAATGACATTCAGAAACCCTGGTAAAACACACATAGTGGCTGCTATAAGTGAGCTTGCACTTTAGAGTTCTACCAGACCTACCAGCAGAAGGTGCTGAGGCTATATAAGCTCTTGCTGTACCACCATGCACGTATCTACAGGGACAAATGGCAGGACTTTGTTTTTTGAGAACCCGGTTTGAAGAATAAAAGAATAAAAAAAAAATATATGATGAAGGCTACATAGCTGCTAAGGGAGCTGTAAGAAAAAAATTTGGCAAAATCAGCACTCTCAGTCTTCCATCTTCCCTGATTCTCCTGGAAGCCCCTCCTATGAGAGAGCTGAATGCTACAAGGTTCCATGGTGGTGCTTAGATTACTGGCATCCGATTGAAAAAACAATGTATCAAGATTACTTTTCTAGGCAAGAAAAGTGGAAGAGACTGAGGATGAAGTGCAGGAGAAGTGCATGCTGAAAGGAGGCTGATATGTCTGTCTCCTGAGAGGCCCTGTCACAGCTTTACAAGTACAGAGACAGATGTTTGCAGCCAACCATTGGACTGAGCACAGGGTCCCTGATAGAGGAATTAAAGAAGGGACTGAAGGAATTGAAGGGGTTTGCAATCACATAGGAAGAACAATAATTTCAATGAACCAGACCCCCTACCCCCAGAACTCCCAGGGACTAAGCCATCAACAAAAGAGTACACATGGCTCCAGCTGCATATGTAGCAGAGGATGGCCTTGTCATGCATCAATGGGAGGAGAGGTCATTGGTCCTATGAAGGTTTGATAGATGCCCCAGTGTAGGGGAGTTGAGGGTGGGAAGGTGGGAGTGTGTGGGTGGGTGGAGGAACACCCTCATAGGAACAGGGGGAGGAAGAATGTGATAAGGTGTTTCCGGAAGAGAGGGAAAACAGGAAAGGGGTTAAAATNGAAAAGGAGAAGGAGAAGGAGAAGGAGAAGGAGAAGGAGAAGGAGAAGGAGAAGGAGAAGGAGAAGGAGAAGGAGAAGGAGAAGGAGAAGGAGAAGAAACCAGAGGAGAAAACATCACTTGGTGGTATTATGATGCTTTGCCTCCTGTCAGAAATGAAGATGACTTGCTCCCATTGTACTGTCATATGGTGAAGAGAACTTAGGATTGGTCCATGCAGATACAAGCACCTCATTGTTCACTCATGGAAGTGAAAGTAGTAACAGAACACATTCACATCTTAAATAGCCCTAAGAAAAATACATGAACATGGCATGATACAACACACACACACACACACACACACACACACACACACACACACACACACACACACACAGATGCATACAAACCATCCAAAATCAAAACAAATAAAAAGCTGGTAAGTTCATTGACTAATCAAAAATGAAGTAAGTGAAAGTTTCTCAGTGGTTTCATATTCTTGACATGACATGTTACTCTATAAATTGGTTTTCAGTCCTATAGAAGGAACAACAATATGAACTAACCAATACCCCCAGAGCTCCCTGGGGCTAAACCACCAATCAAAGAAAACACATGGTGGGACTTGTGTCTCTAGCTGCATATGTAACAGAAGATGGCCTAGTCGGTCATCAATGGGAGGAGAGGCCCTTGGTCTTGTGAAAATTCTCTGCCTCTGTATAGGGGAATGACAGGGCCAGAAAGCCAGAGTGGGTGGGTTAGGGAGCAGGGGGAGGTAGGAGGGGATAGTGGATTTTTGAAGAGTAAACTAGGGAAGGGGATAACATTTGAAATGTATATAAAGAAAATATCTAATAAAATTCAAGAACAATAAATCAGTATTGCTTGATAGTTTCAGTTTTCAAAATTATAATGGTTTACATATTTTTCTATCTTTACAACCTATAAAAAACTAAAATGCCTGCTTAAAAAATACAATGTGATATCCTGTGAAGGCTCAGAGCCCCAGTGTAGGGAAATACTGGGGTGAGGAGGCAGGGTTGGGTGGGTCGGTGTTGGAGCACCCTCACAGAAGCAGAGGGAGTGGAGATGGGATAGGGGGTTTCCAGAGGAGAAAATGGGAAAGGGGATAACATTTGAATTGTAAATAAAGAAAATATCCAATTAAAAAAAGCATGCAAAAAACATACTAGTGTTTAGAAAGAGCATCATGCTATGGGAATAGTGCATGAAAATATACATTAAAATTCATGACTCACAGTAAGGAAACAGGCTCATGGAGTTACATATGGATACTAACTATTTTAGACTTGCTTTGGATTGAAATGTGTTATACATTACAGCAATGAGAGGAAAGAGTATATCTTGTCTATGAATTCATAATAGACATTGTGTCTTTTATTGTTATTGCACATTATTGTCCTCCTTTTGGAATATGTTGAGGCATATCCACACATATCCTTATACATACATACATACATACTAGGCTAGGATCTGCATATGAAGTACGTGTTTGTGGTTTTGAGATTGGCAGGTTGGGTGTTCTCACTTGTTATATCTTCTTTATTTGTCCTTCTGTGATTATATCCTTCGTTAGAGCCAACAATATTCCATTTATGTGTGTACAGATTTTATAATCCATAGATATGTTTATGGACAACTAGATTGTTTCTTATCCCAGTGATTAAAGAAGCAAAAATCACGGAAGGCAAAACTCTCTATAGTGGGAATTAAGTTCTCTGGGTGTATGCCCAGGAGTAAAATGCTTTGGTCATCTGGCAATTCTATCAATAATTGTTTGAAGGATCTCCAAATTAATTTTCATAATGGCCATAATGATTTGCACTCCCTTCAGCAGTGAATAAATCAGTCTCTTCCTCTACACCCTATCCAACATTTGCTGTCAGATTTCTTGATGACAGCCATTTTTACTGGGGAGAGGTAGTGTCTCAAACTAGCTATAATTTGCATTATCAGATGACTAAGGAAAGTCAAACATATTTAAAAATAGCTACTGGCTATTTATATTTCATTTTGTTTAGGACCTATTTGGTTCATTGGGACATCTACAGATTTCCAGTTTTCTTTCCTTACAGTTTAACACCTGCAGTACTTTGTAAATTCTATATATTAACCTTTAATCTGAGGGATAAGTGGGAAAGATTTTCTCCAATTCGGCTTGCTACTTATGTTATCTCCTGATAAGTTCTGTAACTATCTACCTATCTGTCCGTCTGCCTATCAATCTGACTGTCTGTCCATCTCTTTTGTGTGTGTAGAAACTTTTAAAATATTTTGTAGTTTTATCTGCTGGTGCTTGTGGCATTATATTGAAGAATCTCTCTCCTATCTCTTCCTCTCTCTCTCTCTCTCTCTCTCTCTCTCTTCTCTCTCTCTCTCTCTCTCTCTCTCTCTCTGTAAGGTCAAAGATACAAATCTAATTTCACTCTTTTTCAAATTGATGTTCAGCTTTGACAGTGCTATATGTGAACAAGCTATCTTCTTCTTTTCCAGTAAGAAATTCCCAGAATTATTCTTTTTCCAGTAAGAAAACAGTTCAAGTATTGTTGTACAACATGTGCAATGAAGTTCTAAACTTTCCTTATATGTGACATATGACTTAAGGTTTATCTTAGATTAATTATTGCAACCACAATTAGAAGAAACATTAAACCTTGAGTCTAAAATAAACTTTCTTGTTACCTTGATCAACTCAGCTGAAGTTCCAACTTCAGAGTCAGCTTTAGCAGATTCAAAACACTTGTTCTTCCTTGGTTTACACCATCACATGCATGAAATAAACTCCTCTATATTAAAAAATCATCAAATCTTATTCACTTCACTTCTAAAGCATGACTTCCTAATTAGAGGATATTTAATAAAATGCATATTTAAATATTTCTGTACATTAATATGTGAGACAAATAACAATCCCTTGTATTTGGTTTCACTTTCTGTATTGAAATTTAGTCATTTTCTCCTGATAACAAAATAAATTAAAACCACTTTAAGATTTCATCTCACCTCCGTCAGATTTGCTATTAATAAAAACATAATCAAATGACAGGTGGTGGCCATGATGTAGGGAAAGGATAACTCTCATTCACTGTTATGAGTGTATATACTTCTGTCACCACCAAATAAATCACCATTGATGTTCATCCAAAAGTTAGAAATGGCAGATAAGAGCGATGACCTCATGATTCAATACACTGGTTGTGATTTCATAGGACCCAAGTTCAATTCCCACATAACAGCTCACATCCATCCGTCATTTCAATTCTGTCATATTCAACCTCCCTTCATGGTTCCTGTATGCATGATGAACATACAGGTTACATATCCATGCATGTAAATAATGCATTCACATGCATAAAATTATTATTTTAAGTGATAAGTTTAATTGTATATGTCCCAGGTATACCACTCATGGTAGTATACAAAAAACCTTATTTTCTACTACAGAGATGCGTGCCCATATTAATTTACTCTATTCATAGCACTCAGGGTATGTAATCAACCTACATACTCATTCAGTGATGACTGGATGATATAAACAATAGAATAATGTTCCACTGTAATATTACAAATAGATAGATGGAAGTGAAAGACATTATTTTGAGTGAGGTAACTCAAACCAAGAAAGATGATGCTACATGTTCTCTCTTACATGAAGATCTTAACATTAAATTTTAAAATTCGTATATTTAGCTTGAAGTATATACAGAAGACAGGGAATCAGAAATGTGGATGCTTTAAGGGAGGAGGGACAGTTGAATACAGTCATTTAATTTGATTTCCATTGCTTTGATAAAGACAGTGACTCAAAGCTACTTAGGGAGAGAAACGTTTCTATAATTTCACAGTTGTAGTCCATACATGCAGAGAATCAGGCATGAAACTTAAGTCAGGAGCTGATACAGAGATCCTGGAGAAGTATCTCTTAGAAGCTTCCTTCTCATGACTAGCTTAGCCTACTTTCTTATACCCTTCAGGACATCTAAAAGTGGATAGCTCTGCCAATAGTGAATGAACTTTCCACATCAATACCTAATCAAGACAATACCCCACAGAATGGTCTACTCCATGGAATCAGCTATGAACTCTCAGCTAACATTTTAGCATGAAAACAAACTTCTACAATACTACCAATGGTTTGCTATGCTGCTCCCTTCTAACACAGAAGCAACCATTAGATGCATCCTAAGTCCATTTTAAGGAAATGAATTTAAAAGAGGTTTCATATATTTATTCAAATCTGGTAGAAACAAATTATGAATAGGAAAATGAAAGCAATTGATATATCATAATGTGAAATTTGGGAAAACCCAATTGTCTGATAAACTTGAATGCTGCATTGTGCTTACCTATTCATCCTAACTCATTCATTTCCATTCAATCATTTCTAATCTATGTGTTGAATGGAGAAAAAAGAGTTACTTGGTATCTTCTGAAATTTGTCACAGGGGAGCCCCATGGATTTCATGTGTCCCTGCTCTAAGACCTTCTGTAATTACTTGAAGCCTCACCAGTATTAGTTATATAATTATTTGAATGATGAGGCAACCTTTTGGCACTAAATAAATACATTTCAAAAATCTTCAAACAAAGTGAACAATGTACATTCTACCTACCATTTCAGAAATAAAGTATTAGCAATAAAATGAACTTTGGCCATACAATTTCCCATGTTAAATAGAGCTATGTAATCTGATGATTAGGTCAGGTTTTGTATTTAATATCTACAAATTCCACAAGAGACAACACAATTTCCCAAACCAGTGATTGCATTAATATATGAACTTCTCAGAATCTTGTCTTTCATCCTGAGAAGGTATACCCGCATGTGTTACTGTAAGGTCACCTTTAACTCCCTTTCCATATCCTCTTGGTATTTACATTAGAAACTTTGCTCCATAATTGTATTTTATAAAGCTCAAGACTCATTTAAATGCCAGAAAATTAAACTAAAGGGATTTCATTTACCACTGGCTATGTAGGGGATAGAGTTATACAACCTCTATTAATGCTAATGGGGAATTCATGAATAAATCTCAGAAATACAGAGAAAAATGTATCCCAAGAAGGACATGAAATGGAGACAATAGACTCACTAGAGCAAAATTAAAAGGCAGCTTGATATCCAGAGCTGAAACCTCATAAAAATAAAGTCACTTACACTTACAATCACTTAGGACTCGTGATTTTATTAAGTAACAATTCACTTGTCTCTTGGGCAACTTAACTCATAAAACTTACAAGAACAATGATTTTTATATTAACAATGATATATAGTTTTTCAATATTTAATAATCAGGGACAGCTTATATGATATTCATGTACTTTGAAAGTCTCATTTAATGACTATTCTAATGACAGAGTACATTTGTAAAAGTAAATCAACACAAAATTGTGTTGTTACAGATTTAATCTTAAAATTAGAAGGTGCAGTGCATATGACTTTAATGAACAGTGGAAGAATAAACCTTTATCTGTGGTTTACTGGAAATGGTTCAATTGCATTTAAGTGTGTCAATAATGTTAAACTAAAATATTGGCATTAATGTTCAGAAGTCTTAAACTAATGCATTTTCAATCTTTTAATTTTGACTTTCTGCTATGTATGAGTTTTTGAATATACAACTAAATTATTTTCATTCAATAAAATACTTCTCATACCTTATCTGGTATTATATTATAAGAACAGAATAGTACAAAGTTATGTATCCATATGTAATAAAATAGAGATATCTATGCAATTAGTGTGAAATATATATGCAAACTATATAGGGAACAAGCTAGTAAGCAACTCTCCTCCATACTCTCTACTTCAGTTCCTGACTCCAGGTTTCTGCCTTGAGCTCTTGCCCTGACAAGCAGTAAAATGAAATAAACCCTTTCTTCCCCAAGCTGTTTTGCTCATGGTGTTTTATAACAGCAATAGAAACTTTAATAGAAACAACACTTTTGCCTAAAAATTCTTTGCCACATAATTTCTTAAAAATTATGGATATATATATATATATATATATATATATATATATATATATAAAATTTCTTTGATGAGATATGCAGTTCAGTGGGAAAGAACTCGCCTAGCAGGCCAGAGTCTTGGGTATAATGTCTTACACATCAAATATAAATTAAAATTCTAGTCTTCAATATGCTAATAAATGCACTCAGATTTGTTTTTATAAGATAGGGGCTTAATAAAACCACTAAGTTTATAAATGCTATTTATACTACAGGTTGGTAAATATCATTAAAAAAAAATGAGTATGGGCTACTTTCTTTCAAGTTTTTGGCCAAGGATGTATCAGAGATTCCTGAAATGATAAAGACTATGGTCAGTGATCCTGTTTTTTCATCAGAACTAGCAATGTCCTATTGCTGAAAGCAAACCAAACTTTGATCACAGAACATCAAGAAATCTGTTACTGGCCAAGAAATTTTCTCCCTGTTGGCTAGCTTTCATAGTACACGAAAGTGCTTTGTATTCTAATTGATAAGTCATTGGCAATCTGCCTCAGGTAAATTATAGTAATAACTAGTATGACAAGATATGTACGAATTCTAGGAGGGAACAGAACAATTTCCCTTTGGATTTAAGGCCCAACTCAGAGAAGGAAACCCATGGTTGTTACTGTAATTCTGGATAAGAACATAGGCCTCAGGAGTGAACTAACTACTATTATTTTGCTACATGAACATAGTATCAAACTGTCTTCTGAGCTCCTATTTCCATAAAAACGGATAAGTGCATCTCTCAGTCCTCATCAGAGAAGTTTCTTTGTGCAGTAAATAGTGGTTAATGCTGGAATCACAGTGATCAAAAGGCAAAAAAAAAAAAAAAAAATCAGTGGAATGTTCAACTACAAATGCATCTCTTATACCAGCTCCTCTCCTCAAGGCTGAGAGGCACTGCAGAAGGAATTCAGGGGACTAAGAAACAGATATCAGAAAGGACAGGGTGAAAGAGTCTTCTGGACAGACCTTTATACTCATAGACCTACAGTACCTACAGAAACCCTGCCTGGAATCACTTAATTAAGGAGATAAACCCCCAACCTTCTTTCATCAAAAAGACAACTAGTTCCTTTCTCTTTATCATTGCTGTGATAAGACCCTGAATCTGAGTTTAATGACAGCTCAGTTAGAAATCAATAGAAAGAGTTCTTATCCTAAAACCCCTTAGTGAATATATTGGTCATAAACTAATTAAATACTCTCTGCACTTAAGCTATTAAACAACACCAACAAACTTCCTGGAGGGTGATAGAAGAAATGATAAAATAGTCAAAATACCCTTCCTACTTTTCTCATTTCCCTTCCAGACACTTCCCTCCCTCAAACTCAAGAGTTCACAGCTCTCAAAGTACACATGCACTTGCAAAAGAAAGTCTGCCTTACCCAGTGACTTACTCCAGGCCTTCATCATTAGTCTCAATGGGGAAAGGAACGGTATAATAGAGAAGTGTTAGCATTGCTTAGATAAACAAAATCCACCTCACAACTCTAAGCCTGTCCCCAAGGCTCCATTCACACAAGCTCGACCTCACTTAAGGTCACTACCACTAATGGCAGTCGATGCCCATGAACTTATCTCTCCACGGCTCAACTATTCCCTTAGCATTCCTAATTGACTTTGTCATTTCTGAGGCCATTCCATTATAAGTCAGGGCCATTTCTGCTGTTGCTGATGAGTGGACCATTTTGTGAAGCCAAGTGTGAAACCCTGAAATACAAGGAAAGTAAACAGCCAAACATGAAAAATTTCAATTCTAACATTCACTGTGAAGAGAATCTTTACCAGCCCAATGCACCAGCATTCT
Organism: Mus minutoides; assembly: GCA_902729485.2. Taxonomy (NCBI): domain Eukaryota; kingdom Metazoa; phylum Chordata; class Mammalia; order Rodentia; family Muridae; genus Mus; species Mus minutoides. The sequence continues at coordinate 16,419 of CACVCL010022650.1, forward strand.
TAGGAGACTTATTTCCCTGGTCCCCAAGGAGACATAATAATAATAATATTTTCTGAGAATTCCCTTATAGTCTCTTTGATACAGTCACAATTTAACTCCCTTCCTTCTATCTCTTGGGAAAATGAAAAGCTGGCTGGTTTAAACTCCTCCAAGATTTTATGGTAGAGAAAAAAAAAAAAAGTGCCCTCAAGGGTAGATTAGTTTGGTACATAGGCTGAATGTTGATGGAGCTCTTTGTCTCAGCTCTCTAAGTCCATTAACTGATGATTTTACTTAAAGAGTTCTGTAGTAATCTCAAACTGCTTTTGGGCTCTCTGGGGTAGGAAGATCTTTAGTGTGTTTAATGCAAAAGGAGATATAATGAAACTTGTCATGGGGGGGGGGGGTCATTGTCTGCATCTTACAAGCACGTCACTTGGAAATGTTAGTGACTGGAGGTTGTACCAGTATGTGAAATGCGCAGGCGGGTGGTGCCAGAGGAATTGACTGAGTGCTAACAGTTTTCCACTCATTAGTTCTTCTTAAAGATGCATTATTACTTTCTTTTACTATTTTTATTCTTACATAAATAATAATGATGTATATAGTGAAACAACTAGATCTAACCTGTATTGAAGGAAATAACATGAAAATGAAACTCCAGCTAATTTGTACTCTTAGACACTTTCCATAGTCTGACTTTAAGTCTTTGGGTAGTTGTTTCAATAACAATAAATGTGATGTATAAATATATATATGTGTGTTTTCTTAGTTAATATTGAATATATGTATCCAAAGCAATCGATAGGTGTTAACTACCCTAACACCCTTACCACTCACCCTTCCAAACATTTATTGTACATGCATAAATTGTTTATAATTTACTTTTAATTATATTCACAACATTTATATGTTGATGCAACATATCCAAACTTCTGTTTCTTCAACAAATAAAAAACTGAGAGAAACTCTGCCTGAACATTCTAGAATATTTGGACATGTAGTCCTCCTGTCTCTACATTGTCAAACACTGCAAGATTTATATTCTATCTTGACCATCTAAGCATCTTTTTAAAATTTATATTGTTTTGTAGTTGGTAGGCAAACGTGCTTTCATTGTGGTAATTTCCTGAAGGTTTGTCATGTACTTCACATTTTCTTTGTCTCCCATTAAACTCCTTTGATCCTTTGCATCTGTCATGCTGGTCCCTTCATTCTCTTAAGTAGTATACTTCCTACTTCCATGTCATATGCATGTTTAAGAAGCACATGTCATTCTTTCAGAGAATGAAAAAAATATGAATGCCTTCATTAACATCTATGTCATTAATATCTGTGCTCATTTATTTCATATGCCTGTTATCTTATAAGACTATTTTGCCAAAGTTTATAATTGTGCATGAGACTCTACCTCCTCTTCACTTGTGTTAGCTGGCTCACTGTCATCAGTGTTGGCCACATCCTGCAGAGATTTCAGAGCCACTCAGTTCCTTACTGAGAGTTGACTTCAATTTGTTAAAAAAAAACCTGAAAAATCATGTTCAGTTTTATCATACTCATTCCAATAATGAAATAAAGGGATCAGATCCCTTTAATTTTCTCCCAGTATCCTGGCACTTTAATTTTCTCCCAGTATCCTGGCTCCATTATCCTGTCTCTAAAGTATTTTGTACTTCATCCCCATGGGAGAGTGGCTGAGACCATCACAGATTAAAGCTGCTTCCCTCTTCCTTGTCACTGACTTTACAATAACAAGTTCTACGCTGGCAGAGGGATAGCAAAGCTATCCAGCACCAAATATGCTCCATGTAAATCTTAGGTTAACTCACCTCTCTAGCACAGTATTTAATGGAGTTAAGTGTCATGACCTTGGGATGTACTGTAGTTACCTTGCTTTGTGGGTTCTGTAGGAGAACTGCTGATTTTTTTTTTCCCCTGGAGGCTTGTTTTCAAATTTTTTAAAAGAGATTTCAAGATAATTTTTAAATGTTTAAAATAGAATAACTCACTAAGTGTTGTTCTCGCAGGAGTCCCTACCTAGGTTTTTGATGAAAGACAGGCCTAGGGGCACATGAGGTGAGGAAATATTTTGAATTGCTCCTCATAATTAAACCAGTTCAATTTATTTCCAAAGAATGTTATTATGCAATAAGCTCTAAATAAACTTTGATTTGCCTTGCTCCAGAGAGCTTTAAGCTATTCCAGCTTCTAGTGTATTTAAGTACACGATAAAAATTGATAGGCATGTTCATTGAATGCTTGAATTTGTTCATTCTTTTCTCATTTGACCTGGTCAAGACATGGCTTTCTGATTGTTAACCCTCTCATTGACAGTGCGAACCTGGGAGAGCAGAGCCTGAAAATAAGGCAAACTAATTTCATACATCGGCCAACTTTATTCAAGTCATGAGAAAAGTTATATTATGAAGATATGCTAAGGCTTCACCAAGGTCACATGAACAAAGTTCACATGAGTTCAAGCTGTATGCAGTCACAAGGGCGAGGACTGTTTCTATGCTAAGTTAATGATCACCATACAGGTTCTTAGCCTGGAATCTTCTAAGATCTATTTATATTTGTATTTACATGAATAGTAAACATGTCAGCTTGCTTTCATACATAGCCCAAGAGCACCTATCCAAAGATAACACCACCCAAAGTAGGCTGGGCCCTTCCACATCAGGGACAAATCAAGAAAATTCTCTATAGAAATTATCACACCCCCATCTTATAGAGACAATTTTTTCATTGGAGTTTCCTCCTCCTTGGTGATCCTGGCTTGTACCATCCAGGTGTCATGGCAGTGTGAGCTCATATTGTCTTGATCAGCATGAGGGCATTTGTTCATGCACCCAAAATACTCGCTGAAACACAAAATTACTCACTTGGGAGTAGGAGTACACACATAGGAAAATGTGTCCACATCAGTATGGAGGTATGTCTGTGCTGTAGTTAAGTGTTTTGTGTCCTACTTTTGGGAAAGTGTTTCAGGTTTCACTGTGGCATGTGAAATTTAGTCTGCAAATTACATTGTACAAAAGAAAAAGGAAATAAATGTATAGCATCCTTGGATAAATCAAGGTTTATCCCACAGAGGTCCTCCATATTGAGACCATCACAGCAACCAATGACAAAGATCTAGTTTTACTTAATCTGAAATGATAAGCCTGTCCTCTCTGCCTTTATGATGTAAGACAAACATGTTTGAAACAATCAACCCAAGATTTGGTCCCACTTTTGTTTCTTCTCCCTTCCCTTGTCTATGAAACCTACTCTCTTAGCTCTCCTGGACAGAGTACCTTCCCAAACTTTTTTTTTTTTTTAATTAGAGAATTTCTTCATTTACATTTCAAGTGTTATCCAAAAGTCCCCTATACCCTCCCCCCACCCTGCTCCCCTACCCTCCCACTCCCACTATTTGGCCCTGGCATTCCCCTGTACTGGGGCATATAAACATTGCTAGACCAAGGGCCTTTTTTCCCCAATAATGGCTAACTAGGCCATCTTCTAATACATATGCAGCTAGAGACATGAGCTCTGGGGGTTCTGATTAGTTCATATTGTTGTTCCATCTATAGAGTTGCAGACCCCTACAGCTCTTTGGTACTCTTTCTAGCTCCTACATTGGGACCCCATGCTCTGCCCTATAGATGGTTGTGAGCATCCACTTCTGTATTTGTCAGGGACTGTCAAAGCCTTCCAGGAGACAGCTATATCAGGGTCCTTTCAGCAATATCCTGCTGGCGTATGCAGTAGTGTCTGCATTTGGTGGCTGATTATGTGATGGACCACCCGGGTGGGGCACTCTCTAGATGGTCCATCCTTTCGTTTAGCTCCAAACTTTGTCTCTGCACCTCCTTCCATGCATATTTTAGTAGGGGACACAGCCACATTCATCAACTGTCAGGAGAACAAATTGGAGTGTGATTTTGTTTGAACTTTTGCTTTGTTAACATCACAGAAGTACAGAAATATTTAATTGCTTGGAGTCTATTTGTACAGAAATACAATAATATAGAGAGACAATTATAGCATAGTAGTATATTTAAAGGCAGTATGTGCTATTGTGAACTAAAACAGATATGAGTGATCAAATAATTTAGGAGGCACATCAAGTTGGGGTATGAGAGAACGAAAGGCGATTCACTATCCTGAAAGGGTTAACACGGGAAAATTATTTGAAAGACAACAGTAAACTGTGACTGGAACTTAACAAGTGGAAAGAAAAGAGCAGTTGAGAGGACAGAGCTGTATGAAGGTTCTAGAGACAGGAGATTATTCTCAGTATAATCAGTAACTGTTCCAACTAGGTATACGTATTTATAATATAGTTACACATTATATTAGCTTAGGAAAATGGCAGTAGTTGTTTTTTTTTTCTTCTTTATTGGCTATGAACTCTTTAGTAATGCATACAGACAGGAGAGTATACAAGGACTGGTAATTCTTTAACAGGATACAATTTGCAGGCATAGTGTACCTTCACTTTATTGATACTTACTGTTGACTCTTTCTGAAGAAAACTTGCAACAAAAGTGAGAAAATATTTTAAAAGTTAACGTAACAAAAATTACATCATGCCAATTCTCTTTTGGAAAAATATTTAGAAGGCAACAGAACACAGTTGAACAGTCCTTTGGAACATGAAGAAGCTACATATTGTTCCCAGATGGAATTTCCACAGAGCTGCACAGCACGTGCTGATCTTTTCTGCCAATAGGAGTATAGCCCTCAGCCCCCAGGTGGAATTTGACTTTAATATTAGACTCAGCCAGGAATTCTGTATGAGCCAGGAAATATTAGCCAGCTGCTACTGTATTGGCAAGAACTCATTCTTACAGAACCCTACTCTATTCAATACATCCAGGAGCTTTCTGAACTCTATCATTGTATCATGGTTAGGTGTTGTTAAAGGGTTAACAGTATTTAAGGTATTTATAGATATGTGTGTTGGGTCACAATCTGGAAACAGTGCTTGGCATATACATAAGGAAGAATGGGCAACATCTGTTTATCAAGACAGTTTATGGTTACATTTGTGATTAAGAGTTGCTTTAAATTGTGTCTGTAGTTGTGTGACTATAAAAACAATTTTAATATTTAACTGTGAAATAGTTCTTTACACTTATATTATGGACTTGAAAAAAAAAACTAGCTCTAATTTTGTTATTGCTTTCTCCTTCTCCAAAATAGTCGAGAAATACAGAACAGCTATGTCATTTTGTCTCACACATGTTTTAGTAAGTTTTCTAATATTGTGGTTTAACAGTGTTTAAATTATTTTATTGCCAACACAATTTTAATGACCTCAAAATAAATCAGTTTGTAGTTGTTTGTGTGACCCAAAGAAATTCAGCAATGTCTGAAACAGAGTTAGGAAAATTTTAATAATTGCACATTCCAGATGTGTCATGTAGGCATGTTGCCATTTTTTGTGGGGGAGTCAGTCAGTCTAAGAAGCTGCTATGCACATGGGTTTCCACTTGCACCATGAATCCCTCCTTCATGTCAAACAAGGTAGAGAGGGCACAGCGTTTTTTTCAATCTCTGTTTACTAAGTGTTTAACCTCTCTTCTAGCTCACTAGCCAGCAGAAATGGTGGAAGAGAAAAGATGTAAGAGAAGTGGGCCTTTTCAGCAATAGTTCCCTGAGGGCAAGCTCAATCTTCTTTCTCATCAGTTAAGTCCTGTACCAAACATCAGATACAGCTCAGCAGCTGCTGCCCAGTCCTCTAGGCAGGCCTACATCAGGCATAAACCAGCAGCTACAGTCTGGTTCTTTCAGTAAGCAGACACCAGGCAACTGTAGTTCAATCCTGAAGAAGCCACCAGGCTTGCCAACCAGCCTGACATGAGGCTGCAGAAGCAGCAAGCTGCCACAGGAATCTCAAGAGCAGTTTTGGGGCAAGCTTCTCACAATGCCAGTGTTACCACAAGTTGAGCTCAACAATGCTATGCAAGACAAACAAAAGAATAGCAAGGCGGAGCAAACCAAATCAAAGCTCAGTGCTCATCTCCCACTGTCTGTGGGGTCATATTTATACACCTTCGTCAAGCATCCTTACACATGTTTGAGATATCAAAACATCCTTTAACCTGTGTCTGCTTCATGAAAATAGTCTTTCACGTGTTTTCTATGATATCCTTTCACCTGTGGGCCCCAGCAAAACATCATTTGACATAACTAACTTTCCAAAGATCTAGAAGTTTCTACTTCCAGGCAGTTATATGAATCTTATGCAGGCTAAATTCCAAAAGTGGAGGAAAAAAAAAAAAAAGAAACAGTTAGTAAGCATGGGAAAATTAAGCTAAATAAAAAGAATCAAAGTGTTATTAGAGAGGCACCAAAGATACCATCTTTAAAAAAATGAACAAAACAAAACAAAACAAAAAACCCTGAAAGACCAGACAACTCCTGAAAAGAACAAGGGCAGGCAGTTGAATGTGTGGACCAGTGGTTCCCAAACTTCCTAATGTTGTGACCCTTTAATACATGCTGTGGTGGCCCCCGCAGCCATAAAACTACTTTTTTTGTCACTACATCAAAATTTTGCTCCTGTTACAAATAATGATGTACATGTCTGTGTTTTCCCATGGTCCCAGGAAAACCCTGTAAAAGGGATCTTTGGAAATATAAAGGGGTCAAAACCCACAGGTTGAGAGCTATAAGTAAAGACACTATTTATTGTTACTGTTCCACGAAAAATATTCTTCTGCATGGAACTCCTGGCAGCAGGTTGCCAACAGCCATCCCTCCAGCCTGCCTACATATCAGCTGTTCATTCCACCACCCAACTTCCACTGGCGCCATATGGAGCCTTAACTAGAATTTCAGGTAGTGACCCCACACCCATTATGCTCACTTATCAATGGGTCAATCAACCTATCAGACTCACAACTTCAGCTAGATCCTGGAAATACTCCAGCACTCCACTAACCAAGATGTCCTGAGCCTGAATAGTGTTCTGTGCCCTGAATCCCACATAAGTACCTATAGACTGGCTTTAACATCAACAGCCTTGTCTTGGGGAAGATGTGTCATGCTGAGTCCCAAACTCATTCCTATTGTGACTCCAGCTGCTATAACCCAAATATCATCTTTAGAACTTAATGAACCCTTTACAAACTTCTAGAGAATGTTTTGCGCCCTAGTCTCAGAAGTTCCACCTATTTCTGGCCAAACTGAGATACCCATTCACCTACCTATTGCAATAGTAGCAAACAAGGATCCAGACACCACTCAACAAAGATTAGAGAAGATATATAAGAAACTTGACCAATGATCTAAGACCAGATATCTATATCTCACCTAAAACTCAACCAACATGAATAACCATGAAGACGTGACTCCGCTAGAAATCCACAATCCCATTGCAAGATTCCCTGAGAAAAGCAACTTCTTTGACATAGGTGACAATGAATACAAACCAGCAATTATAAGCATGCTTAATAACCCAAAGAAAGTGATTAGCAAATGCCCAAAGGAGGAAAATGGATATACAAGCAAGCAGTTGAGTGAAATGAAACTTCAAATGAAAAACTCTGGAAAGCAAACAAAAATTCTTTTTGTTTTGTTTCCTCTCTGAGGAAAGTATCACCAACAGACTAGAGGGAATATCATAGCTGAACGACAAGCTAAAGGAGATGGATCGCTTGATCTAAACAATGTTGAATCACTTCATCATCAATGCAAGTCAGTATAAGTAAAAATGACTTTCATGGTAGATTGAAGAGCTATTTTTTATAGTCTTCAAGAATAGGTTTTGTGGAAATTTCTAACGCCAGAGGGACAACATTCAACAATTCTACAGAAATACTTCTTAGCAGCACTTTCACCCAGCTCCATCTGCCCTGTACACTTTCTTTCCTATTGCATTTATTTTACTTTCCAGAGAAGACCTAAAAAATCCCACCTACCTCTACATTGCAGAAACCTTGCAAAGAATCCTGGTGGTCTATTTCTTAGAAGAAATGTAAGAAGATGTTCTGCTGAAGCGAGGTGTTCACCTTTACAAACACAAAGGAGCGGTGTGTGAGACTTGTTCCAGCTCTCACTTGTCTCCATTAGCCCATCAGTGAATCTATGAGGCTTCAGAGGACAAGCAGGATTATGGACATCCAGGGAACTCAGCCTTTAAAATCTTACATGACACGAGGATGTATCTGAGTTGGTAGACTGCATGCCAACATGTACCATGCCCTGGAATTTATCTGCAATACTTCAGAAAAGATGTTTCATGGTATAGCCATAGTATTTTGCACAATGTTGTGACCAGAAGTTTTCTGTAACAGATTGAGTTCCCTTAGAAGCCATGGTGTATTTACCAATTTATCAGGTGATATCACAAAATAACCTAACAGTTGTGAAACTGGCAGAGCCTTGAAAAGACAACAAGAGGAATTGATTGGAGATAATGTCATTCTAAGTTGATTTTAGGATTATAATATTATTACAGCTGAGGAGGAATATCCTAAAAGTATATAGGCACTTCAAACCCCAAATATTCATATTTTGGGAGATAAAGTCTTTAAATATATGAATTAAAGTAAGTTCATTAATTAAAGGCAAAAATAAACATTTATTCACACCATCACAGAAAACTGAACAAACTTTTCTCATTAATTTGTAGTAAAATAGACAAAAATTTTCTGAAGACATAGGTAGACTTACCAATTTCAATCACTTTTTCTGGATTATGTATCTGGAATGTATAACCCAATGGCAGGAACATCACATTCTTTCCAAGTAAATATGCAATCAGATTTACATGCTGGTTAAAATAGTATCCATGGATTTGAACATGTTTTGATACAAACAAAAACTAAACAATTAAAAAGTAAGCACCTAAATTATCTATGGATGAGATTTTAAAACACATCACAGAATTTTTGAAATTACTCTGTCAAGAAGTGAGAAGCCAGTAGAGTAGGGAAAGTGCTCTATGTGAAAGCATGAGGGCTTGAATTTAGATCCCAAGCACAGGCACAGATCCAGATGAAACATGGAATTCCAGGGTTTGATGGGAGGTGGTGTGAGAAGAGATAGGAAGGTCCTGGGAGCTCATCGGCTAGGCACTGTATCTAAATTAGTGAGTCTTCAGTGGGAAGCAGTGTCTCAAAATATAAGGTGGAGATAGAAAAATAAAAAAAAGCACAATATCATCTTCTGGGTCCCATACCTGATCACGTACACCACACAAATATATTATTCATATTCATATTTATATTTATGTAATATATATATATACAATATTTTCAACTTAAAAATGAAAAATAAACTATGTAATTTAGTGATTTAGAGAAAATATATCTAAAATGTATTATTGTGAATGAAAGTTATTTTTAATTTTTTTTTACATTTATTATTTATACTTTTACATACTTATTCACTAAAGTATTCATTAACTGTGTTAAACATGTGTGTTCCACATGCATATGTCTAAGAATAAGTTTGGGAGCTTGGTTCTTTCCCATCAAGTAGTTCACAAGACCTATCTCAAATCCTTTGCTGGCTGAGCTCTCTGGACAATACATAGAATTAAAAGAGGTGGAGTGTATCAAATATTAAGTTAAAATATTTATTACAAGACACTAAGCAAAAATTTTATATATATATATATCATCTATATTTACATATAGACAGACATTAATAATCTAGGACCTTATACAATGACTAGTTATGCCCTGTGCTCGGTAGCTTTCTGACAATGACACAAACTAGAGTCATTGGAAATGAAGAAGCCTGATTGACAAAATATTCTCACTAGATTTACTTATAGGAAAACCCATGTGGACCATTTTCTTGATTAATGACTGATATGAAAGGACCTAGCCTTCTCAGGGTGATGCAACCCCTAGGCTCTTGGTCCTAGATTCTATAATAAAGCAGGGAAAACAGCGGTGAGGCGCAAGGCAGTAAGCAGAATTTCACCACAGTCTCTGCTTCAGTTAGTGCCTCCGGGTTCTTGCCTTGAGTTCCTGCACTGAATTACATGAGTGATGAGTTGTCAATTGACAAGTGTTAGATTTAAACAAAGCTTATCCCAGGAATAGAAATTCTAAGTCATACCCTGAGTCAATATTTGGAAGGAACTAGAGGTGTGTGTGAGGGGAGGGGTGGGGGTAGATGGGGAGGGGAAATTGGCAATTACAAGAAAGAGATGTTTTAGTTAGAGTTTCACTGCTGTCAAGAAACACCATAAGCAAGGCAAGTTTTATAAAGGGCAACATTTAATTAGGGCTGTCTTACAGTTTCAGAGTTTCAGGTCATTATCATCAGGGCAGGAAGCATGACAGCATCCAGGCAGACATGGTGCTAGAGATGGAGCTGAGAGCTTTACATCTTGATCCAGCAGCAGCCTGGAGGAGACTGTAAGCCGCCTACACAGTGATACACTTCCTCCAATAGGGCCACGCCTACTCCAACGGGCTACACTTCCCATGAGTCAACCATATTGAAACCACCAGAGAATAGTCTCCTGTAGCTACTGAGCATTAGAACATAGGCCTAGAGGCATAGTACTCCAAAGACTGAAATAGGAAGATGCTAAAAACTCAAGACAGTTTTTGTAAAGCTGAAAAATCGACAAGTGAATAAGTAACATGACAGTTATCAATATAGATTCTTCAGATATGAAAGAACATGAAGGACTTTCGTACGAAAGCCAATACACAGACTGTTGTCTATAGAAAAGGTACATATCAGCCGGGCACTGGTGGTGCTTGCCTTTAATCCTAGCACTCGGGAGGCAGAGGCAGGCAGATTTCTGAGTTCAAGACCAGCCTGGTCTACAGAGTGAGTTCCAGAACAGCCAGGGATAGATACACAGAGAAACCCTGTCTCGAACCCCCACACCCCGCCCAAAAAAAAGAAAAGAAAAGGTGCATATCACATTCATCTTTCTTTTTGATGAAATTAATTTTTATATTCAAATAATGCGAATTAAAATCTCCATGAAAATTTGTAGAACTTTATATGAAGTTATACTAACATGCTTGTAGAAACTCAAACACTTGGAAGGCCAAAACACTTTGTAAGATCAACACAGAGGACTCACACTACCCTCAATCACGAACTCAGAGCAATGGTTGCAGTAGTCGAGAGGATGGAGACAGTAGATAGAACATATAGAACAAAATAGAATCTGGAAAGAAACCAATGTGGAAATGGCCACTTGACTTTCAGAAATGTCACAGAAAAACCCAAGGGATAAATAAGTCATTTTAATAAACGATGCTGAAAATGTATGTGCAGGTGGAAAAAAAAAAAAAACACAGGAAACAATCTTAGAAACGTCTTGATTATTATATAATTCTTAAAGCCTGAAATCACAAAATGAAAATAAAACTAATAAACTGGAATTAATAAAGCATGCCCCAGAAGATGACAACAATAAAAAGTAGCTAATAACATAATTGTTGATATAAAATGTTCACTAGTACCACTAAAAAAATTGACTTGCCAAAAATGATAATTTGTAGCAAAAATTAATTAACAAATGGGTAAAATATGACTATTTACTTCAAAATATGTGAAAGTAGCTATTAAGTGCATGAAAATAAATTTTGTCATAACAATATAATGTTGTATAAGATTCATATGCTTTATATGCTAAATATTGTATTAAAAAAATATACTGACTGTTGAAGAAGTGAAAGAATGTCCAGTTAGTGAGCATGCCTAATGGTATACTCATTTTGGATATCTGGGTTTATTTCTTTATGAAATAAACTATCACAGACAGTTCTAAGATTTCATCATAAAGATAAATATTTATGCAAAGTTATATTCATAAAATTTCAACACTGGAACAAACTGAAATGTTGTCCAGCAGAGGAGTGGCTAAGACAAAAGTGGTGTAGTCATTCAATGAGGAGTAGTCAAAAATAAAAGTAATGAATCTCAGATACATGCTAAAAATAAGAATCAGTTTCTATGATTAATATTACTGTTAACTACTGCCTAGTGATTCCATGTAGTCATATGAATAATTTTAGAACAAATACAGTTTAATATTTGGAGCAAAGTTCTGAGTAGCTTTTTGTGAGAATATGGCACAGTAGGATTAACAAAATGTTCAAGCCCTAAAGAAACTACAGATAATAAATATCTATTATCTGGATTATTACATGAGCTACAGAGAAATGTATACGTATACATTAGCTGGAGTTTATTTGTCAATCATGTAAACCATAGTGACTTAAAATTTATTTAGATTGAACATATCATGAAATGGAAGTGATTTCTCATATATGACAAATGAATATTAAAAGGAGACTGTCTAAGGTGAAATAATCCAACCACAATATAAAAACCTTCCAGAAATTTATGTATGTGAGATTCTTAGACTTTTCAACATCATGAGGATTAAAAGCTTACTGGTAACTGTTGTGCTTGATTGCAAAAGATGGAGAGTCATTTTTTGAATGATGGAGTTTCCTGTTTTTCTTTCCAGTTAGAGCATTATGGACATGAAATGTCGTCGTGGATCTATATTAAGAATGTACTTAAAGTTAACATTTATGTATGCATACATAATATTTACATACACATATAACAAATATTTATGTAGGCATGTTTCATTTGGAAATCCATAGAAAACAAAGTTAGTAATGGATTGTGAAATCTGTTGGGGAAATAGAATACAGTAGTATAAAGGTAGAAAGCTGAATGATGAGACAGAGAGTGTTAAATGGGAAGGGGAATGGGAAGGCAGAGTCGATGTGGGAATTAAAGATGGATAATTCACACTAGCCCCCTTTGAAAGAGTCATGTAGCTGGGCAGACTTTAATTCCAGCACTTGGGAGGCAGAGGCAGGCAGATTTCTGAGTTTGAGGCCAGCCTGGTCTACAAAGTGAGTTCCAGGACAGCCAGGGCTATACAGAGAAACCTGTCTCGGAAAAAAAAAAAAAAAAAAAAAAAAAAAAAAAAAAAAAAAAAAAAAAAAAAAAAAAAAAAAAAAAAAACAAACCATAAGCAAAAACAAAAACAAAAAAGAAAGAGTCATGTGGACTCTTACTACTGTAGAAGCTTTCTTAAATATAATAAACAAAAATAGATATAGTTTAAAATGAATTACTCATTAATAGGGTAACAAGAGCCCTAATAGGCTCTACCAGGTCACAAATGAAAAGCTAGTATAAGGATGGCTTACCTGTTTTAGAATTTTTGGCTCCAAAGACCCCAACAAAAGTTAGGAAACATTACCAATGTTCTTGGTTACCCTCCTGAATTTACCCATATGTTCTTACCATTTAGACACTGCATACATGAGGACATAGAAAAATCAAGCCAGTACTGACCTGAAAGTTTCATCCCTACTGGCTAGCTTCTATAGAATATGGTTATGTGTACTCTATTGTCAGAGAAAGCAGTCATCAGTGTCATCTATCTGTGAATGCTGAAAGGTCTAATAATGACATTCCTGGCAACATACACCAACTCCTGCAATAGTGGCACGAATGTCACAAGAGTAAATAACCAGTTTCTGAATGGACTTAAGTGTTCCTCCAGAGGATTAAACCCATATGTAGCACCATTACTGGGGCCAAAACGTGTAGATAAATACTCCAGAAGAACTAGGGATGAACTTACTACTATTATTCTGCTAAATTAACATCACATCTAACTGATTACTGATGGCTTTTGTTAAACCCATAGATTGGTGCATCTTCCAATCCTCATTAGGGAAGATTTGTGTTTAGTTTGGCAATTAACAGAGTCCCCAAATTTGTCATGATCTAGAGAAAAATATCTTGTGGAATACTTAGCTCTAAATGGGATATCTATGTACTCCTCTCAAGGCTTAGAAATCAATAGAAAAGATGGGACAGAAAGAGTATAAGAGCTCGCGGAAACAATGTTTGGGGGGCCACAGCAGGGAAGATGCGCAAATAAACTCATAGCAATTGTGGCAGCATGCAAAGACCAATGTAAGCTTAAGTTAAACATAATCCATGCATAGAAAGAAGGCTGTGCATTAAATCTAGCAGTAGCCGAGGACCAATTGACAACTGAGAGAAGGGGAAAGCAATTTTTAAAGAGTATAGCCTCTGGTAAGTTCTGCCTTCCAATTGGAAGCCACATATCCAAGTGCATATCGGCATCACAAATTGTTCTTAGTGGGATTTTACAAAAATGAGGACACAATGTTGGGTTAATAACTAGAGGACTAGATCTGAGAGAAGTTGAATATGATCAAAATACATCACAGGAATAAAACTAATAAAAAGGGAGAAAATTGAATCAATGCTAATAAACACTATATTTAGGAATGAGTTAATTTGGTGAAGTATATATTGTATGTAATTTACAGCAATAAAAAAAAACTGAATAATATAGCCGGGATTGGTGGCTTTAATCCCAGCACTCGGGAGGCAGAGGCAGGTGGGTTTCTGAGTTTGAGGCCAGCCTGGTCTACAAAGTGAGTTCCAGGACAGCCAGAGCTATACAGAGAAACCCTGTCTCGAAAAACAAAACAAACAAACAAACAAACAAAAATACTGAATAATTACATATAGCATCTGTATAAAACATCACTGCGTTTGGTGGGTAAATTTCTGAAGGGACATCATTTTCAACACATATGATTAACTGTATAATAGGAGGGTTCATATTCTTTATGCTAAGCTTTATTTCTTATTTGCTTCCCACAAACATCTCAACCTGGGACACATTTGTCTTTGTGTGACATTCATACCTTCCTAATTTGTGGTGGTCTAAAGTGCCTGGTGATATTCTGGCAGTCACAACTACAGGCTCAGACTGAAATTAGTATACAGTAAAGTTAAATGACGATGAATGCAATAAGAAATAGATCTCGCAGGAGACAGTCAATACTAAGTCAGATTCTCCTTCAATTGCCTTCCCTTGTGTCAAGATGATCATTCAATCCTGTAAGAGAGGTTAGAAGGTGCAGGGGGCTAGGCAGAGTGGGAGGATGAAGCAGTCTCTGCCAGCTGCTGTCAGTTGTCTCAAAATTAGTCTGTTGAGAAACCCTATGAGGATGGAGGAGCTGTGCAGTGCATCTTGGACCACTTTGGAAGTCCCTTTATGACTGAGCAATTTCAAAAACTGAAACAATATTATAGCATTCATTATTTACACCCAAATCTACTTTTGACTTTGCAAAATTTGATGAGTATGTTTAAACAACAAAAGTTCATGAGAGCAAAAAGCCCTGGTATTAAAGAGAAGAAACAGAAAGGTAGACAACCTAAGGATCATCTGCTCCTGTGATGTAGCCTGAGGTGTAGTCCTTTCCTTGGTTCTTTAGCATTATGAGCCTGTGAAAAACATCTTGAGTGTTTTCACTAGTGAAAAAGGATCGAATTCCAATATCCAGTTTGGTGTGTTTACTAACCAGAAATGTTGGGAGTTAGATTGAAGCTTATTTAAAATCTTTCCATACTAAGCTCTTACTTAAAGAGACAAATATACATAATTTAAAGGAAGAGAAACAAACACATTACCAAGATTTATGTTACTGTGCGGTGGGCAAAGTTATCTTCTATCTCAGCTTAACTAACAATAATAACAGTAGAAAATAGCCATTAGCTTGGTCCTTTAAATCTTTCTGTGACTGTGGCCCAACTTATCAGTTTCTGGAGCCCACCCTCCATGAGCATCATTCTGATGCCATTCCCTCTCTACGCCACACATGTAAAGCCAGCATGGAACATACTTGGCCCTATACAAACAAGTTTTGCATCTTGCATGGCCAGCACAAAACTTGAAATCCTACCACATTCTCCCCTGCTCGTCCTTTTGACATATGGCCAATGTTCTTTGCTGTAATCGACATAATGGACTTGTCTGTTAAAAAGACATTTAAAATTATTATTTATTTATTTTATGTATATGTGTACATTGTCAATGTCTTCAGACACACCAGAAGAGGACTCTGGATCCCATTACAGATGGTTCTGATCCACCATGTGGTTGCTGGGAAGTGAATTCAGGTCCTCTGGATGAGCAGTCAGTGCTCTTAACCACTGAGCCATCCCTCCAGCCCTGTAAACAGGCATTTCTACTGTTCCTTCACAGCCACTTCACTGAACCATGTACTAATTATAGTCTGAATCCTGTAGGTGTGACTGCGAGAATATCATTATGTACTGTAAACCTCCACGAATGAGGAAGGTATGATGTCACAGATGTAGGCACCCAAGGACAAATGTGTCCCAGGTTGTTTGGTTGAGAAGTCTGTGGAGAGTGAATAAGAAATAAAGCTTAGCATACAGAAAATGCTACATTTATTCTTTGGAAAAACTCCATGGAAGTTTTTAGGGAACACAGGGATGAAAACAGGCAAATGTTAGCAAGGTAGAAAGAACCAATGGGAAAAAAGAAAAGGAAAGAAAAGAAAAAAGAAAAGGAAAGAAAGCCTCATCTTTCACACAGATGTCTTAATAAGCTCTGTTAAAATTATTTTACCTGTGTTTTAGTTTCCTCATCTGCAAAATCATAATACTCTCTACCTTCTAATTATTTTGAAAAGATAGCATAAGATATAATTATAGTTTTAAGAATCCTATTCAGTTCTCCAAGAATCATTAAAGTGGAGTCTATACTAAAACTGGATTATTATTATAAAGTAATGTGTCTCAATGCAAGCTAATTAATGAAGACATTTTGCACTATGATAAAAATGTGGTTTCAGTGAGTAAAGAAAAGGAAACTTAAAGCTATTTTAATTAAACATGGGATATTCAGAACTGAAGGAAATCAGTTTTGCCAAGCTATTTGTATACCAAAAGAACAGAATTCAGGGAGCTAATTGACCAAAGGTCAAGCATTGAATGAATCAGTTCATAAATACTAATTAGTGTTTTACCAGTGATTGCATGAGAACATTTATAGATGCAAAATTAAATAATAGAGATTTTAAATGGAGAGTGTGGGCGAGTTAATAATTTATTCCTCCCACTCCAGTTAGGAGTTCTGACTATTCTTTTTCTCTAACACAATTCAGCAGTCTCTCTTTTTCTTTACTTTCCTCTCCTCTTTCCTCTGAGATTGGAATCATTGACATGAATTTAATTAGTTTACATTAAGACTAAGAGAGAACTCTTCATAGCTGAAATGAAATAGTATTTTAAATTAAACTAGGCTTTGCTTTGTTTATGTGCATTTCAATCTTTTCTTTTCCAGACAAGTATTTTGTTCCACAAAACCATGGGTTCTCCAAATACAGTGTCCATTAGACTAATGGCTGTCTTGCTTTAAGCGTGACAATTGCATCTTCATTATGGCTATTTGCATAAAGCATCTTAAAATTAAAGTATCTGTAGATGATAATGTTAAAATAATGAATCTCCTTAAGAAATAGCTCACTTGTGTGTTTCAATAAGCTAACATCAATGGCATACATACAAGTATGACAGGCTCAGAAAGAAGACAGTATTGAAATGTGGTCCTGAAAAAAAAAATGTGGTCCTAGAGAGAGAAGCACAAAATCTAGGGGCACAGGCATTTATAGAGGGTAGGGGTTATTTGAGGAAAAGAAAACAAGCTTTAGAAGGAATTTCCAACCTCACACTGCAAAACACTTGAATGTGAAGGAAAAAAAAAATCTACTCCGGTTTCCAGCTTTGATTTTATCCCTTCACTTTTGTTTTTAAAGAACAGATTAACACTTACCATGTAGTCAGATTTAATAGACAGTGCACAAATATCTTCCACAATACACACTCTCACACACACTCTTATGAACACATGAACAGAGAAGTCACTTAAATATATACTCAGAGCATAGGCACATATTTATGTATGTACAAACACATGCACATATTTTTAAAGTCATGAGTATATTCACACACCTATAAAAACACACAAGCACTCATATACATATGTAGATATGCACACACAGATGTGTGTACCATATTCACACAAAATTATGACTTTCTCCTATTATTTATTTATTTATTTATTTATTTATTTATTTACACTACAGCTATTATTACCTTCAACTGTTCAACTTCTCATACCTGCTCCTACCCTCCTGTATCCACGAGGATGTCCTGGGATTTTCAGTCTCTTGAAGGTTAGTTGCATGTTCTCTGACTGAAGACAGTACTTTGCTATATATGTGTTGGGGACCTCATATCAGCTGGTGTATGCTGTCTGGTTGGTGGTCCTGTGTTTGAGAGATCTCAGGGATCCAGGTTAATTGAGACTTGCTGGTTCTCCTACAGGATCATCTTTCTCCTTGGCTTCTTCCAGCTTTTCCCTAATTCAAATACAGGGGTCAGCAGCTTCTGTCCATGCATTGGGAGCAAATATCTACATCTGACTTTCAACTGATTGTTGGGTCTTTCAGAGGGCAGTCATGATAGGTTCCTTTTTCTGAGCACACAATAGCCTAAGTAATAGTGTCAGGTCTTGGGACCTCCCCTTGAGTTGGATTCCACTTTGGGCCTGTCACTAGACCTTCTTTTCCTCAGGCTCCTCTCCATTTTCATCCCTTCATTTCTTTCAGACAGGAATAAATATGGGTCAGATTTTTGGCTGTGGGATGGCAAACTCCCTCCTTCATTCGATGCCCTGAGGTTCCTCCCTCTGAGTCCTGAGAGTCTCTCACCTCCCAGGTCTCTGGTGCATTCTGAAGAATCCCCCCAACGTAGCTCCTGGGGCTGCCTGTTTCCCTTCTTTTTGCTTGCACTTAGGTCTTTAGTCTTTTTCCCTGATACCAGATTTTACCCAATACCAGGTTAGGTTCCCCTCCTTTCCCCAAACCACCATCCACTTTCCCTCCCAGGTCCTTCCCTCCCTCCCCACTTGTGATTGCTTTCTTTTCTCTCCCAAGTGGAATTGAGGCAGCTTTACTTTGGCCCTTCAACTTCTTGACCACTTTGAGTTCTGTGGACTGTATTTTGGATATTCTGCACTTTTTTTTTGGGGGGGGGGCTAAGATCCATTTGATAGTGAGTACATACCATGCATGTCCTTTGGGGTCTGAGTTATCTCACTCAGGATGATATATTCTAGTTCCATCCATTTATCTTCAAAACTTAGGATGTCCTCATATTTAATAGCAGAGTAGTAAACTATTGTTAAATGAACCAGATTTTCTGAATCCATTCTTTTGTCATAGGA
>CACVCL010022653.1:0-35336 GCA_902729485.2 Mus minutoides
TGTCCACATTTTGATCTTCCTTCTTCTTGAGTTTCATGTGTTTAGTAAATTGTATCTTGGGTAGTCTAGGTTTCTGGGCTAATATCCACATATCAGTGAGTACATGTTATGTGAGTTCTTTTGTGATTGGGTTACTTCACTCAGGATGATGGCCTCCAGATCCATCCATTTGCCTAGGACTTTCATATATTTATTGTTTTTAATAGCTGAGTAGTACTCCATTGTGTAAATATACCAAATTTTTTGTATCTCGTCTCTTTCTAAAGAGATTAACCCAAATCACTCCGAAGCTAGTAGCTTAATGGAACAGGTATTTATTAACCCATGGAAGAGTTAAACATCAGGCTTCTTGGTTTTAATTGCAGGTCCCTATGAGCTGTCTATTTCTATCCTCTAGCTTTATTGCTTTCTGAAACTAGAGGCTTTGGCCAAGACGCAGAACCATTATTTCCACTTTAGCGTGTTACTTTATCTGATGCTAACACTGCAGCTCATGGTGATGGATTTAGCTTAGCTTATAACTGGTCAAGACTCTCAATTATGGACATGTAGGAAGGCTAGATGAGGGGGTTAAAACAAAACTGCACTTCATGTGATTGTTTTTTATATAAGGCTAGATATTACTTGACCTTATTATTTCTTGTGGAACTTTGCTAAAAGAGGCAGATGATAACTTTAGTCCACCTTCAAAAGTTTGATGAAATCCATCTTAGTGATTATTTTATATAAGAACCAAATAGTGAGCTTATTTTGTATAGTCATATACCATACATACTACTGCTGTGAAATTGTGCTTTAACTCATTACTTTAAAAACTTAAACTATATCTAAAATTAAGTGTTGTTACCTTCTACTAAGAAGTCATGTTTGGTATAAAAGCTGTAAAAACAGAAAGTAAAGTGAAAATCTAAAAAAGTGAAATTACTATTTTATATTCCACACTTTCATAAGATCATATAATGTATACTTTTCTCTAACTGACACATTTTGGTTAATATGATAGTCTCCAGATGGATCAAAGTTATTACAATTTTATTCTCTTGTATAAACAAAGGGTATATAGCATTGTGTACAGGAACAACATTCACTGTATTTATCCTTTTAATACTTAGCCTGCTTATTTCCTGGATATTCTGAATAGTGCTACAACAAATCAATAAATAAGGGGCTGCATGTTATTTTTGAAACAAAGTTACTTGTGATTTTTTTCATAATAAACTACTGTATAATAATAGGTGAACAGCAACGACTCTAAGTGAGAACTGACAAAAGGTAATTCAGTGCCATTGTCATGAATGGTGACAGTAATAATTACAGCTGCCAATGACTGAGTGTTTTCTGTGCAGTAGAGACACTCCTAACACTGAAATTTTCTCAGGCATGACACACAGTCACTATTCCAAATTTTCATAGGAAACAGGTGCCCAGAGAAATGACAGCCAGTCAGCGATGGTGATTGTGTACTTCTTGCAGTCATGTTAGTCACATCTAGCTCATGTTTCAGGAGTTCCTATAGCAACCAGCTCAGCATAAGTCCTACTAACTCAAGCCAGGTGTCATCTGATAGCATCTGATTCTTAGTGCTCCTATAGCATGCCCTACAGTACCTCCTTCCCAGGGGTTCCTTGTGATTTCAACTTTGCACTACTCCTAGTTACCTAGGCATAGTCAGTCCAGAAGACTAGTGCCCTAGGAGGAAAAACTGACGAGAGGGAGTTGGAACTAGATAAAGCGATTCTTCTCTATTTGTTCCCTGGACAAGCTGTGAAGAGAGAGACATTTTACACAGTTTCTTGAAGAATAAAACAAATTTATTTTTTTAGTACTATGAACAGAACTCATGTATGCTAGGCAACCACCCTGAGCCACAACTTCAGCCTTATTTATTCTTTAAGTTGATATAAAAAATAGTAGTGCGCAGTTATGGAACAGAGTGATATGCTCATACATAATGTGTAATAATAAAATGTGGCAATTAATGCCGACCAAACAAAGTCATCGTGTCTTATGTATTGAGGACATTCAAGGTTTATGTAGCTCTTTGGAAATATCTAGTACGTTATTATTGCTGTAGTCACACTACTATGCTACAGAGAAAGAGAACATTTCCCTTTTCATTTGTACGTTTCCATCTTTCTGCCAAGCTCCATCCCTGCCTTCACTTCTTCCAACATTTGGTACCACTGGATATTCTCTACTTCAATGAGATCAGTGTTTTTAGCTTCCATGTATGAATAGGAATATGAGATACTTTTCTTTTTTTTTTTCCCTTGTTCCGGTCAACCCCGCTCACTCTGCTCGACCCTGCTCGCTCTGGCCAGCCCCACTTGCTCCCGGCCACCCCCGTACTGCCCCCGCTTGTTCCAGCCAGCCCCGCTCGCTCCGATCGGCTCCGCTTGCTCCGGTTCGGCCCCACTCGCTCCGGCCCTGCTAGCTCCGGCGTCCCAGCTTGCTCCGGCCGTCCCTGTTTGGCTCCGCTCGCTCTGGACAGCCTGGCTTGCTCCGGTTGGTCTCTCCGGTCCAAGGATTCATTTCTTATTATTCTTCATAAGTACGCTGTAGCTGACTTCAGACGCACCTGAGGAGGGCGTCAGATCTTGTTACGGGTGGTTGTAATCCACCATGTGGTTTCTGGGATTTGAACTCATCACCTTCGGAAGAGCAGTCAGGTGCTCTAACCCGCTGAGCCATCTCACCAGATACTTTTCTTTATATGTCTAGGATAGTCCCCTTAACATAATGTCATCTATTCCCATCCATTTTTGCTATGACAGGATTTCATTGTTTTATATATGTGTCACATTTTCTTTATTCATTGATGATCATCTAGAAAGATTTAATGTCCGACTGTTTTGATAGTGCTAAAATAAATGTTGTGTGATTATATCTCTTTACTGTGCTAATTTCCTTTAAACATATACCTAGTAGTTGGATTATTGGATTAAAGTGTACTTTTATATTTTGCTGTTAAGGACATATCAGGAGATCAAACAGTAGTATAAAATATAGTAACAGTCTAGTTAAAATGGGAAAACACTCTGAATGACATTTCTCAAAAGAAGTCATACAAAAGGCCAATAGATGTATGACAACACGAAGTTTTACTCATCATCAGGGAATGTAAATATTGTGACTAGTTTTATATAAACTTGACACAACTAGAGTCCTTTGGGAAGAGGGAACCTTAAGTGAGAAGATATCCCCACAAGATTGTCCCATAGGCAAGCTTGGGGGTATATTTCCTTGCCTAATGATTAATGTGGGAAGGCCCGGTTCACAATGTGTAACACCAGCCTTGGTGGTATAAGTGTATAAGGAAGCAAGTTGAGTAACCCATGAGCAGCAGGCTAGTACGTGCTCTTCCATTCATTCTGCTCCAGTTTTTGCCTACAGGTTCCTGCCTTGAGTTCCTAACTTCCCTCATTGATGGGCTGTGATATGGAACTCTAAGCTGAAATGAATAAAATTTTTTTCCCTCCTGGTTGGTTTTTTTTTTTTTTTCATGGTGTTTTATCACACTTATAGAAACCTTAACTAAGATACAAAATGAAAATGGAAAATGCTAACAAAAATGCAGAGATCAAGTAATGCTTTTTAATACATTTGGGGTACATAAGAATTCATTCAGTCTATGTAAAGCACACATTCTATCTCCTATTGGCCATCCTTCTTTACTACTTACCTTTGTCTTTTTTTCTCCCTCACACTCTCCAGGATTTGTAATGAAACATGCCCACACAGGCTTTTACCTTTGCCCAAGCTATGATAGCTTAAGCTTATTTGATTCCAAAGCTCATGTCCAGGTCATTGTGCTATATTGATTCAAGGCACTTTAGGTTAAAGTTAAATGAGCCAAGCACAGGTAATGAAGTATTCCTTGTTCTCATTCATGCACCGAAGCAAAATGATGCTGAATAGAAGCAGAGGACAGGGTACTTGCTTGCTAGAGGCTAGCAAGGCTGAGAAGAGAGAGGTAGAGGGGCTTTAAGGAATAGGTACATAACCCAATTAGGTAGGCAGAATGTTCTACAGCATGGTAGAATGACTGCCTTTTATAAATTCCATGTGTTTTGAAGACTGGAAGGAGAAGTTTGTATATTCTCAATAAAAAAGAAATGATTGAAGGAGGTAGAAATATTAATTACTTTAATCTGATCATTGAGCATTTGATGCCTTTATTAACTTATCACAATACACTCTGTAAATATCTACAATTGTAAATTTGACATACATGTATCACACACATAAATATTTAGTATATATATATATATATATGTATATATATATATATATATATATATAGAGAGAGAGAGAGAGAGAGAGAGAGAGAGAGAGAGAGAGATCAGGATGGTTTGCCTCCTTAGTGGGATAAGCATAACTCATAGTCTTTTGGCATCTTGGTGAGTAATCTCTTTCCATTCTCACTTCTCTAGTGTAAATCATACTCTTCCAGCTTGGTTCTGTTAATGAGATAACTAGGCTCTTCTTTGTCCTTTGTCCTTTAAGGGCACCCTGACCCCTGCCTTCTATTCTCTCCTTCCCGCTTTCTTTTCTGGCCAGCTACCATTCCTTCCCATTGGTACTGTGAGATTCTTCCTTTCCCACTCCTCTCCAATGGGACTAGGTCTTTGTTTTCTACATAGCATCTTGCCTTGCTTCCCTTGCAACATTGCCCTCTGTGGCCTCTTGGCCCTGGGAGGGGCTGTCATTCCCTGAGCACCTGAGCAGCCTCAGTGCATCCTCTAGAAGTAAATAGTCAATGAATGGACAGAGGGACTCCCAGGAAGAGACATGACATTATGTGTGGAAGTATAAAAAGAGTACAGTAAGACACCACATTGCCCTGGAGTCCACTGGCAGTGTGATTGACACCACATGGTGTGGGGAGGGAAGAGGACATGACTGAGCAGACAAGTTAGGCAGGATGTCAAGGGTTATCCTGCTAATGAGGATTCTTTCCCACCACAGAAATCCAACTGGAGATGTTTTAGCTGAAATATGGGCCAATGTGTGTGTGTGTGTGTGTGTGTGTGTGTGTGTGTGTGTGTGTGTGAGTGAGAGAGAGAGAGAGAGAGAGAGAGAGAGAGAGAGAGAGAGAGAGAGGAGGAATGAAGATAGTCCCAGAGCATCTGGCTTCAAGGTGCTATTTATGCTTCTGTGTTTGGCTTTTTGTTTTACTCTCAGCACCTTTCAGACAGTTCCATTCTTCTTTCTTGTTGCAAAGATGGAAAGAAGAATTCCAGATGAACAGGAAGCCCTGCACAATGGGGAACACGGTCATAAAGAAGTCTGGAATTATTTCGTTTCAGTGTGATGACTTGAAACAAAATGGGATTTTTCTACTATTACATCAACACATTTACAATGCTGATTTTCTTCTTTTAGGTTGAAGTCATTGTCATCAAACATAGTGATTGGGGAGTGAGACAATCTTACTGAGTCAACTTGAGCCACTTACCCACCTGCATCTGAGGTCTCTACAATCTGAGGCTGTTTACAGACCCATACCTCATAACATGCCCAGTACAAAGCCTATCAAAATCACAACGCCAGGGTCCAAGTCAGATTGAGCATTGAAATTGCACACAGAGGTGAGAGAATGTGGGTGGATGAAGGAAAGAACACACTCATGTCTTTGTGTTTGCTGTGTCTTTCCCATGAAGCCGCACAGGGAATTTGCATATATTCTAGGAGATATGAACTTATTGTCTCTGAAAGATCAGGAGGGGAGTCCTTCCCAATTCTACTTATTCAATGCTCTGGAAACCCACACATCTTAGATCTGTTTTCTCCCA
This sequence comes from Mus minutoides, assembly GCA_902729485.2. Classification (NCBI taxonomy): domain Eukaryota; kingdom Metazoa; phylum Chordata; class Mammalia; order Rodentia; family Muridae; genus Mus; species Mus minutoides. The sequence continues at coordinate 5,796 of CACVCL010022653.1, forward strand.
CATGAGCAGTTCCTGGGAAATGTTGCAGAACAGGCTCTTTGAGATTTCTGTGGTATAGGTACTTACAGCATCACCCACTTCAGACTATTAGCCTGACAGGGTTGGAGAGAAATGTGTACATTCTAGGATTCTGAACTGAGTGCAGTGACCTCACTTAGCAGACCATAGCTTGGAACTTGGAGGCAAAGAAAATCTATCTTACTAGAGGTTAGTATACATGTGCCCCTTCACAAAAGCCATGTTGAAGTTCTAACGCCCATTATCTTAGAATGCTGATTTACTTGAAGATAGAGTCATAGAGGCAGTTGCTTAATGTGAAATCATAAAAGGGCAAAACCACATGGCAGGAGATAGTAATATAGAGATGATGAGAGACACAGGGAAGACCATATGAATATGGAAGAGTGATCCATTTGCAGATGAGGGGCTCTTGGTAGCTAGTTGAGTCCAGAAGACACAAGGAACTCTCATTCCCACTAAGGCTTTAGAAGGAACATGCATGACCTTACCAGCAGTTTTCCCTGACTTCTAGCCTCCAAAAATCATGGTCAATAGGTTTCTATTAGATAGCATATTTTATTTACTTTTTATCTTTTTTATGTGTGTGTATGTGCTTATGTGAGTTTATATGTTTCACATGTGTGCATAGAGCCACTGCAGTCCAGAAGAGTGTGTCAGAGCTCTGGAACCAGAGCCCAAGGTGATTATGAGCCACCACATGGATTTTGGCAAATGATCCAAGGTCCTGTATAAGAGCAGGAAGCTCCTTCAATGACTGAATCACTTCTTCTGCCCCAGACCCAGTATTTTTGTTAACAACTTTATTTTATCTATATGCATGCATGTATGTATAAATGTGTATGCCATAGTACTTGTGTGGAGGTCAGAGGACAACTTGTCAGAGTTGGTTTTTCTATCATGTAGGGCTTGGGGATTAGACTCAAGTCATCAGGCTTGGGGTAGGCATCTTTAACCACTGAGTTATCTCACAGGCCCAGTGACCTAGTTTTTGACAATCTGTCATGACCACTTTATACTTTATTCTGCCTAGTTTGAAATATGACTGCCCTTAGGTAAAATCCCAATGGGCTTGTTTTCTGGTTCCAGTGTATTCTTATGTCACGTTTTCCTCCATTGGAGTCAGATTAGAGGAAGCTACTGCAATCAGCTAAACTGAGTGTGGTGGTATAGTCTTGTAATTGCAGTACTTGGGAGACAAAGGCAGGAGACTGTTGCTCATTCAAGACCAGTTTGTCTACAAATTAAGAATCAATCTTAAAAACAACAACAACAAAAACAAAAAAAATCATACAAACAAGTATCTCTGGGAGAAAAGAGCTAATTTTCTTATAAACTTCTGGGAGTCTTTAGACCAGCTGCTGAATGTGAATGGAGTTATCGGGTGGGGTGCTGATGTTCTCCACATGTTGCCACATATATATTTTAATCTTCACCACGATCTATTAACTATGCATAATTATCTTCATTTTACAAATGGTGAAAGAGGAGCTCAGCGATGTTAGGTGACTTGCCTGAGGTCAGGGAGCTAGTTCAGGACAGCAGCATGACAGGATAGGTGTGGTGAGGCTCAGACACCACTTCACACTTAGCACGCCACCCTGTGGCCAATCTGTGGAAGTCCCCCGTGGTTATGCCTGCATAAACCCTCGATGGATTTCTCAACTATGCTCTAACATAAAATGGGAGCTGAAGACAGGGAGAGAGATTGAGGGCAGTCACAATAATCTTACAGTTTAGTAACTATGTATTCCCTCAGCGAGCTCCTCTCACCTGGTAGTTGTCCTTTCCATCAAGCATGTGATAAAGGGTCTCCATTGACATATTCACATTGTGACTTTGCTTCCTATTGCTTGTGTAACACTGAGCTATGAGATGAACTTCTCCTTTAGGGCTCCTGTGCATTCGTAGGTTTAGGCTCCAGAAAGCTTTTGGATTCAAACTCCATCCCTAAGCCTTACCAATAGGAGCTGGCTTAATCACTCATGTACATTACTTTTTCCTCCATCTGTAACATAGAGGCATTGAGAGGATTCAATCAACTCGAGTGAAATAGGCCTATGGTTTGATGTCAAGGACAAATGAGTGCACAAGCTATCTGTCTGTCCTCTTCCCAGCAAGATAGCTCATCTCTGGGGAACAACACAGATTTTAGAAACTTATACAAGTGCCTCACACAAATGTTATAAACTGGGAAATTAAATCAGGGCGGTTGAGCTGTCCTTGACCACACCCCTGAAGAAGAGCAAGAATACATTAAATGAGATTGTTTGGGGACATTTCCATATGCTTTAAATATTTCTATGTTCTAATGACTATTTCTCAAGGACCAAAATGGCCTGGCATCACCTGATCAGCCCACTCTCAAGATGCCTGACAGTAATGTCAAATGAGGAGAGACTTATATAGTTCATGAATTCGGAGGACTTACTTCAGTATATGAAGGAAGAGGTGGCAGAGGAGTTTGGTTTAGCCCATGAAGACCCAGAAAGGAGGAAGAAAGGGGGTGTCATTGCTCTCCTGGCTTTCTCTTCTATCCTTTTTTATTACAATGGGGCCTGCCCATAGCCTGCTGGGCTAGTGACACTCACATTCAGGACAGGTCTTTTCCATTTTCTTAATCATATCTGGCAATGCCCTCACAGAGATGTACCCAGAAATGTATCCTGTCAGTTTTCTAGACAATTATAAATCCAGTCAAGTAAGCCATGAAGGTTAGCCATCATGTTAATCATATTTCTTTAATCTCCTGTAACATTCTTATTAGAAAAAATAGCCCCAGCAGATAGAATAAGTCAGACCTTAGGGATTTTGTTCATCAGATCATGCTTATAGGAAGCAAGGATTAGAACCCTCTTTTTTCAAAGGAATAGTTTCCTTTCTGGTCCTGATAGAAAGACCCATCTTTCTCTTTATTAGGACTGCCAGGTCTTGAGTTTTCTAATCCTAAGCACAGAATTCATTTATTTAAATGCTCAAATAGAAATATCATGAACTTCCTGATTTGGGAAGGGCAAAGAAGTTTCTCCCTTGAATATGCAATATGTGTTTGCTGCTTCTTCTTGTTTATCTTTCTGTTTTTGTTATTATTCTTGTTGTTCTTGTTCTTCCCCCCTCCCTCATTCTCCTCCTTCTTCAGACAGGATCCCACAAAGCCCAGGCTGGCCTTGAACTGTTTATACTTGAAGATAACCTTTAATTCCTTATCCTCTGATCTTTACCTACCGATTTCGGAGATCATAGGACTGCACCCCCATGTCGGGCTATAGATATACACTATGTTTGAGATCCTATTGGGATATGAAAAAAGGAATAAGAAATGGATTCATTAATGTTAACCAGAAAATAACTAATAAGCTATATATATTTATTATTAATAATAGGCTTATGGTACTGGAGAGATGCCTCAGGAGTTATGCTAAGTAAACGTTGGTTACTTTTGCAAAGGAATGGAAATAAGTTCTCAGCACCCATACCAGATTTCTCAAAATTTTCTGTAATTTCATCTCCAGGGTATCTGATACCTTCTCCTGACCATGATGAGTACCTGTATACACTTGCATGAACACACACACACACACACACACACACACACACACACCTTTTCATTAATAAAAATATAAAATATTTAAAATAATAGCAACAATCAGCTCATGAGACTATGCAGGTTGAACGTCTCAAGTTCTGTCATCTGCAAACTAAAAAAATCTAAGACTCTACAGAGCCAAGATTTAATATCCCCCGCAGACCTGGAAAGCAGGGTACTGATGGTATGAATCTCAGTGTCAGAGAAGACAAACATGAGGGATAATGGTCAGTTCTCCCTTATCTTATGTCTGTGCTTTTTAGACCCTCAACAGAATGGATGACTCTCATCCACATGGGAGAGCCCATCAACTGAATGCTAGAGAAATGCTCAAATTGTATTAAATTTGGATATCTATGGACAAATCAGGTTAACACTCAAAAGTTAATCATCACAAAAAATATTAGTACTTCCAAAGAAAGCAAAATAATCCACATGAATGTAATGCTTCATAAAAAAATGAGTTTTAAATATTTATGGATTGTAAACTGGTGAGATGGCTCAGTGGGTACAGCCCTTGTTATGTAATCGTGATGTCCTCTGTTCTAATGGGCAGCATTCACATAAAGCTGTGTCTGATAGAATATGTTGTTTGTAATACCACTTAGCTTACAGTAAGTTGGGAGCTGGAGACAGGAGAATTACTAGAAGCTCCTGGTATAGATGGCCAAGCATAGGTGCAGTAAAGCAACAAAGAAGGCCTGACTCAAAATAAGCTGAAGGGGAAAGCCGTTGTCTGATCTCTGAGCACATACTGGCATTCATAGGAATGCACACAGGAATGCACATGCATATACATAAGCACATCCCACATGACAAATGACTGAAAATTTAAAAATCCAGCATTTATAATCAATACAAGAAAATGGATGAAATGAACTCCATACTGTTACAAATATTATCAATACAAGCAAATGTATCTAACATAGTAAATACATTCTAATAACAATGTTATGTGTCTTTTTTGGTTTTGTTTCTCTTAATTTAATATACTTTGTGGATACCTTTATATCAGTACACATGACCCCATTATATTATTGTAGGATATTCTTTATGATGTTCCATTATACTTAACTATACAGATGTACCATAATGTTTGTATCATTAAACATAGATTATTTGCAATTTGGAAGATTTTATAACAATTTGTATTTCTTTTTATTTTATGATTATATGATTATAAGTATTTGCTGCATGCATGTGTGTGCCCCATATGCAGTCCTGGTACCTGGGAGGCCAGAAGAAGTTTCAGGTCCCATGGAACTGAAGTTATAGATGGTTGTGAGCCACCATGCACGTGCTGGGTATCAAACATGCTCTCTACAAGAGCAGAATGCACTCTTAACGGCTAAGCCATCTCTCTGGCCTTCTTATTTGCAACATTTTATTTTTCCTTCCCCAATCCACAATTAGTACCCTTGAGTTTGAATTGTTGAGTGCATGTGTGGGTAAATCAAGTGAAAAAAAATCTCTGGAGTGAAAATTTTGAGTTAAAAGTATTTTCATGGATGCTGACCTTTTGCCAAATTGACCTTCAAAGAAGTTATGCCAATTTATAGCCCAATCACTAGTGTGTGAATATCTGTTTCCCACAAATCTTGCCAAAGCCATATTTTGTAATTCCTTTTAATCATTGCCAATCTGATAGGCAAAATAAAAGTATCCTGCTGTTTTAATTTGCACTTATTAAAGCAATAAGAAAAGTTAGACATCTATTTATGTAGTCCTTAGCAAGTTATATTATCTTTATTTTTCTGAACAAATACTTAATAGGTACACAATAAATATTTTGGAAAATTATATACACAACCTGTGCTGTTGTTCCTTTTATGAATCTCAGTGAATTCATTATAAAGTAACAAATTAATATTCTTAATACAGTTGTTGCATTTATTTTTATGTTTGTCATATGTCTTTCAATTTTGTGTGTTAATTTTGGGGGAGTAGTTATATAGAAATATCTTCATCACTTAAAATAGTAACATTTATGATTAATTTGAAAATAGTTTATACCTCTCATGTCTTGGAACATTTTCCTTCATTTCTCTGTGTAAACACAATGTTCTTAATAACCCTCCGTTGCCTCTGGAACATTCTTTGTGTGGTACTTAAGTTGTCAGAGAGCTCGTAGATCTCCCTGTGGTTATCAGACTCATATTCCATTCTCTCAGATCATATTATGAGGAGCACTTGTGAAAATAATGTGATTATTTACCTGTTTCAGAAATCCTGCTCTTTGTTGACTGCTCCTAGCCATACAAACCCCTCCAAGTCTCACATGGCAAGGGATCCTAGGGTTTTTTGTTTGTTTGCTTTTGATTTTTTTTTTCAGGAATTCATGGGGAGACAATTTTTCCCGTTAGTCTGCTTCTCCATCTGACTCCCATGGTCCATGGGATGACACAGAAGTCAGATCCAGAGCTTTTCTGAGTATGTAGATTCCTCTAGGTCCTATCCTTGATAAATGGGCTGGACTACCTGCCTTTGAACAATATTGAGTAAGTCTCCCAAGTCTTTGGCTCCATCAGGCCCAGCCCAGCTATGGCTACTGCTGCTCCAGGTTGTTTAGCATACTACCTCATCTCTCCACTTTTGGGAACAGACTTCTTGAATTTTCTTTATCTTCGATGGAGGATAACGTCTCCGAGCATAAGGATTGGAATTTTGACTATTGACTCATGGATCCCATTATGGCCACCACGAGATTGCAATCATGAAAGTGCCCTTTCTTGAGCACCTTAGGTTTGCATTCCTCCTTTCTGTGGACCTCACCTTAGTCTGTCCTCCTAATTTTCCAATATACATTTTTATTTGAGTCTAGGTCAGATTCTGCTATAAACCTTAGAATCATAACAGATGTGAGAACTCCTCAGGTCTGCCCTGGGACACAGGGAAGAGATGGCCCAAAGTTCTGACTTGGTTCAGATCGTTGTTCTCTTTATGAGAATCTCTATTGGCCACCTGAGACCATTGTAAGACTTTCATGGTTTCTAGACCACAAGTTTGGGAAGATTGGGTTCCCTTACAATACCAACAAATCTAGGCTCATGGATAGTCATGGACTTGGCAGAACTGGAAGAGTCTGCTCCAAGTTTCATCAGATGGTGATTTGCCCAAGCTAATTGTCAACTGGTTTTGGGGACCTTTGCTGGCTGTTGGAGTCAGAACCAGGAATCCCTGCAATCTGTTTGTGATTACAAGGCTCAGCTTGCTCCACCAAAGGGCTTCTGGCGCCTTTCCTCCTTAAAAACACGTTCAGCACATTTTTAAAAACCACAATGAGAAGCCCTCCCTGAGAAAGTGACTAAACACTGCTTAATATTCTGAAAGCATCAACAGCCACTGAAAAGCCAGCAATAAAAAGTTGAAGAAAGCTGACTTGGCACTGGGAGGAAGCCAGCTGTTGCTGGCCTTTGATTGGTGAAGGTTGTAAAACGCTTTGTTGTGCTTCACTGTCAATGAATCCATATTAAATTCACTTCCCAGCTTGCATACTGGACCATTCTGGATGCATCTGTCCTTCTGGATACTTTAGATACACCAAGATATTCCTGTCTTTTGTTATTTCCCCAGTACCGTAGACAATGATTTGGATTATGACACTCCCAAAAGAATGTCTCAACTCTCAGTACCTCAGAATTTAACTTTAATTAAACATGTTGGTACTATAAATGTAATTTATAATGAGGTCAAATCAGGCTATGGTGCTTTCTTAATTCAGTAGGATTTACATCATCAAAAGAGGAGAAAGGAACAATGTGACTGGTGTGTGATGACCCGGAAGATTCATGTGATGCCCATGGATTAATGACCATACACAAGCCATTAGTGACTATACACAAGCTATGGATTAGTGACCATCACCAGCATCACCCAAACCCACAAGGTCATTCCACAACTATTATCTATTATGTCACTGCTAGTTACTTTCTTATTGCTGTGACAACATACTTAACAAAAGCAATCTAAGGAAGGGAGAGTTTATTGTGCCTCAGTTTAAATGTACACTCTATTGTGCAGAAGGGTTAGTGGTGACAACTGCTCTACCCATGGCTACACAAGAGAGAGGTGGTTGATAACGTTACAGCAATTGTCAGGAAGCACAGGATGCAAGATGCAAAATGCCTTCTTAGAATACAAGGAAGCTATGGAAGAAATCCATTCTCTATGTGTTTAAGTGTAGATATAGGTTTTAGAGGAAGACTGTGGTATCAAATGTACTCATTGTGTAAGAGCCTAGCTTATTATGATCATATTCTATTTACAGATATTTTAGGTGGTCTGATTTCAAACTATATCATGAATAGTTAAGTCATGCATAAGACAGGAATAGGAGTAAGATCTAAAGTTTTGTGTTGGGGACCAATTATAATGATGTGTTCTTTCACCAAAGTCACATACTAAAATTCCAACAGCAGTAACTCAGAGTTTATGGAGAAACTATCTTCCACTAATAGGTGTTCAAGTTAAAGTGAAGTTGTTTTCAAATGGCCGGGAAAAATACCATTTGAATATGTATACCAGTGCTATTACTTGTGCACAAGTATGATCATGTAAAGACACAGAAAAAAAGATGCCACCTTCAGAGATGCCCCAAAAGGAACTAACTGGCCAACATCTTGATCTTAGCTATCTAGGCTCAAAAATCATGAGAAAATAAATATATTCTATTTAATCTTTCCAGTTGGTAGTATTTTGTTTTACTCTCACCAGCAAACTAATAGAGTGATTATGTAGGTTTGAGTGCACTGAGGGGTAGGAATACTAGCGGCTCACTCTCAGGAGTTTTGTAGTACCACTTGCAGAATGAGATGCTTATTAGATATTACCAGGTCTCCTGGTGCTCTGTGAATCTGGTAGTGGAGTACAGTTTTGCAGAAGAGAGGGGAACGGGGTGGCAGGCAATCCTGCCCTTGGCTGCTTCTGCGTAGATGCTGAAGAAGAGACTGAGAACGCAGTCCCTGGTACTGGAGGAGTTCAGAAAAGGTGGTGCCCAAGGAACTTCAAGAAAGGAGTGATTAGTTGGGTGTGGTGGCGCATGCCTTTAATTATCATGTTTGGGGAGCAGAGGCAACCTGGGCAGCATAATGAGTCCAGGTCAGCTAAAACTGTATAGTAAGACCTGTTTAAAACAACAACAAAAACGTCCAATAGAAGGAAAAACGCCTACAGATGTCATGGGGATTTGGTATAATTAATAAGGTGGGAAAGATAATTGGCCACTAAATTTGACAACATAGAGTTTATTAATAACCTTGAAGTGGTATTTTCAGTTACAAGATGAAGAAAGTTTTTTTGTTGGTGTTGTTTTGGTTTTATTTTGTTTTTCAAAATTGAGTAAAGCAAAAGGAAAAACTTGAATCTAGAATTGTGCTTTTGAGGAAAGATGTTTTTAAGGGAAATGGGAATTTAGGAAGTAGGTAGCTGGTGATGTGGGAGGAGTGGGGACATTTTATGACACATTTGAATGCTGTTGGGTTAAGTTTAAGTGTTGGGGGAGTATAAAGATTTAAATAGTGGGAGAAAATAATATTGGGGAAGAAATATTCTTCAGCAGGTGAGAACAGACAGAATTCAGGTCAAAGAAATGACCACAGTACTCTGGTTCCAGAGCCCTCTGCAAGACTCACTGTAAAGTTGAATTTCCACTGTGAGAATATTGAGGTCAGACCTTCAAAAAGTAGTCAGGTCACAAGGCTTTTCTCTTATGAATGGACTATCCCACTATCACAGGAGTGTGTGAGCCACAGTGAGACAGCCTCTGATGGAAGTGTTAAGTTCACCCACATCCTATTTGTCTACTGTGCTGATATGCCCTCCTACCACACAGGATATGTTGCTCTTGGATTTATGCAAACATCTATGATGAGATTTTATATATTCTATTACAGCAGAGAAAAAAATTAGGCTAAAGTAGATGGGAACAAGAATGCTCATCCACTTAAGACGAGGCAAGCTGGAATACTTGATGGTGAATTACTTTAATCTCAGCAATTAGGAGGGAGAGGCAAACAGATCACCATGAGTTCATGACCAGCCAGGTTACATAGCAAGTTCCAAGATAGTCAGGGCTACACAGAGAGATCCTGTCTCAAAAAAAAAAAACAATTATTAATTAAAGAAGAGAAAGATGAAAATTTAGACAGGTGAATACAGTGTAGTAGATTCGCTTTTAGAAATATTTGAGACAAGAAGAGACTTAGTCTGAAAAACATACTGGAAGCAAATTGTATTTCTTAGCTTTGGTCCTACAGAGCTTGTTAATTAAAGTAGTGACTAGAACATAGGAAGACTGGGGATCTGATGAAAGATTTAGCTGATGGATCTTGGGGAAGAACAGAGGGTAGAATGTTGTGGCAAACTCTGAATTGAATAGTCACTTTGGAAAATAGTAGGTTTTTCAGTAAAATATATACTTTTCAAGCAACGACAAGGTCACTTGCAGGAATTTACCCAAGATAAATGAAAACATATGCTCATACTACAATTCATATATTTCTAGCAGCTCTGTGCAAAATAATTGGAAGCTGGACACCACCCAACTCTGCATCGGCTGATGGTGGAGACGCAATTCGTGGTATATTTTTAATAGTGCTCATAAATGATGATGCACACCATGGAAAGCTTCAGGAACCTCTGTGCTAAAACAACACATTGTACAACACACACACACACACACACACACACACACACACACACACTTGCTTCTCAGTTGGTAGGGCTATGAGTAGCAGATCCCTGTTTGGAGGAAATGGTAGTGGAGTAGATGGTAGCTGAATTCAGGGTGCTGTGAAGTTGCTTTGAGGGGTAATGACTATGGTCTACTAAGGGTAGGGGTGTGGACAAAACCATATTTGCTTGTCAAAACATCTAATTTCACATTTGATTTGTAAAAACTATACCCAAGATTGATGAAAATAATTGCGCATTTATGTTTTATTTTTCTGTCCTTCATTGGGATAGAAAATATGAGCTTCTAAAAGAAAACATGCATAATAAATATCCTTATTTTCTGGTGTAAACAGATTGTGGATATTTATGAAATTAATATAAGTTCCATTCTTCTGACAATAGCTTTGAACTAAAATATTTGTATGATTAAATTTAGCCTTCACCTTTTAACATTTGTCATGACTTAGACAATATATTTTGTGTCCCTTAACCTTGGTATTCTAACATATCAGGATAAGAATAAAAATGGAAATAATTTTATCTAATTATGAAAATAGAATAATGTAGCATAATACATACTATATGTCATTGAATTTGGTGAGAAGATAATAAATTATACTAGATGATTATTACTATCATAATCATCCTTATTTTATATGAATATTTTCTGTATTCACTTTGATGATTGTTAACTATATCCATTGTTAATATTGTACGTTTTCTTTTATTAATAAATTTCATGTGCTGACATTTCGTATTTTTATATAATGTATTTAGGTTGGGTTGCTCACTCCTTCACCTTCTTTTTTTTTTTTTCTCTAACCCCTGCTAGTCCCCTTCCTTTCAAATCTCTCTCATACTCATTACTTTCTATCTTATTTTGTCTTCAGCGTTTAACCAGGGCTATCTGAATGAACCTGGGTTTGGAAATATCCACTGAAACCTTTTGAGCTTATACAACTGTCTTCCAAGCCTCTTCCAGAATCTGTTGGTTACAGGAAGCGATGAACCCCAATGTTCCTTTTCTGCATTGATATCTGAGCAGTAGGAGGACTTGCTTTGCATGGGCCTAGTGCTACTATACAAAGCTACCATGGGTTCATGATTGCCAAGGCAGTGGTTAGAAGATGACATGTATGTCTAAACCCCTTTCTCCATCTTCTGACTCCAGCCCTACCCCCCCCCCTTTTTTTTACAATGACTTAAGAGGGATGACATAATGGTCTTGTTCAGGGATAAAGTCTCGACTACCCTTTTTTTTCTCTGCATCTTCTGAAGCTATGGACTTTTTATTCACCTTATTGACAGCAAGGAGAAGGTTCTCTGATTCAGGCTCAAAGTAGCCATGTCTGTAACATCGATATGTAAAAGGTGGCTTGATGCTGTCACAATTTAGCTAAGCAAAACTATTAAGTCATCCATAGGGCCAAAGACCTCTTCAGTCATGGGTTTTGGATTAGGTTTACAGTGTTACAAACACTTATTTTCAAAGGAGTTTGATGCTTAGAAGCTGGACATATGGAAAATGTGAGTGTAGACAGTACAAAGAGGTTGAGATCCTTATGAGCCAAAGAAAGAATGATAAATAATAAAGTAAGAAAACATTCATGGCCAAATGACAAAGGCTTTGAGCATCAATATAACAAGCTGGTTTACAACACATGCTAAGGAGAAGGAAGTGTTTGGTTTCTATGCAGAAGAATATTGTCGTTGTCAAAGATAATACATCCTTTCCAGGCAGCTATTTCAGGCAAAATTAGTGCCCAAGATCAATGAGTTCTTTGACGTCAAAGTGGACGATTCTATAGGAATGCCTTCCTGGGTTTACTGAGTATGGTAACCAAAATCTTTCTATCTGCTTGTTACAGATGAACCACACAGCATTCCAGCTTGGGAAACTGAGATAAAATAGACAGTGTAAACAAACAAAATGTGTAACAAAATAAACTATTACCACCACCACCACCCCGCTCCCGGAAAAGGATGCTTTCCCAGCCTGAAAGGAACATTTAAATTGTATCCCTTTTCTCCACCCTCTTCTTTCAGAGAAAAAAAAAATAGATCATGCTTCAAGGAAAATTTCCCTCTTAAATAACCTGCAATTTCATCAGTTCAAGTTTCAGTTCTAGTGCACATAAGGAGAATAGTGAGTTCTGAGAAAACACACATCGGATTACTTTACTGTGTGACATTCCTTGAAGATGACTCCTTTGTTCCTCTGGAGAACACGGTAAAGCTCTTACCTAAGGTGGAGGGCAATGCACTCTGGCAAAAGAGAAGCACACGCTAAGTACTGTTTTTTGAGACAGAGAATGCAATTATGGCCATTATGCCTGTGGGAAAATAGAGGTCAAAGGAAATGAATGAAGTTGCTTGCAATGGCTTCCACTTAAGTGTTCTTTCCTACTGGGATGACCTATGTATGTCCCGCACCATTCACGTGTTGGGAACTTACTTCCTATTAAGCTCTGTCAAGTGGTAGGCTTGACTTGACAGACAGCATCTGATCAAGATCAGCATCACGTCCTGAGAACTTGAGCCTCTTGAATGGAGTTTTGACATCTTAAATTGTATGTCGGAATGGGCTTCCCAAGTTTTCTTTTCTTTTTTTTTCTTTCTTTTTTTTTTTTCTCTAAACAGGGTTTCTCTGTGTAGCTCTGGCTGTCCTGGAACTCACTCTGTAGACCAGGCTGGCCTCGAACTCAGAAATCTGCCTGCCTCTGCCTCCCCAGTGCTGGGATTAAAGGCGTGCACCACCACGCTCGGCGCTAAGTTTTCACTCTTGCCAGAGGAGGAACAGCATTCCTTTACTTATATGCCCCAGTCAAGGTGTTATCTTGGAAGAAGGGACCAGTCTTTTAACTGACAAAATAACTTCCAGTTATTTTGATCTTTGACTTTCCGACTTCATGGACCATGTGCAGTAAATTTCTACATATTATAGATTATTCAGACTCTGGTTATAAAAACACACACAAGAATTAATCAAGAAACCAACTAAGTACAAATTAGAACAAACCCAACTTTCCCCAGTTACCATACAGTAAATTCCATGAATATTGGACTGTCAATTATCCTTATTTTTAACACAATAGAGGGAGAGTATAGAAATAAGAGATTGTGCTAATTCCAAACTAGGTTGTCTGGTTCTCCATTGACCCTAGTCCTTTAGTCCACATGAGTTCAGAGATATCAAGAACTTTCTTCAAGGTTATACTACCAATCAGAGGCAGAAGAGTTTATAAATGGAGCCACACATGACTCATGGTTTAAGCTTCTTCTATGTGGAAGTTTCTCCCAAGTTCAGTAATTAATATTATGTTTTTAAATTTCTCTTTTAAAATTTTTGTGCATGTGTCTGAGCCTATGTGGGTTTACCTGAACCATATGCTTGTGGTATCCATGGAGATCAGAAAAGGATGACATCTGGGAACTGGAGATACAGGAGGTTGTGAGTCTCCATACTGGGAGGTACTAGGAACCAAACCTGGGTGCTCTATAAGAGAACTAGCTGCTTTAAACTGGTGATCTGTCTATTCAGGCCCCAATACAGAGCACGTGTGCGCGCGCGCGCGCGCACGCACACACACACACACACACACACACACACACTTGCAACTTTTATTGTTCTGTCACAGAAAATTAATTTCTTTCCTCATGTAATATATCCTGATTGCATTTCTCTTCCCTCTATATCTCCTAGCTCCTTCCACCTCCCCCCTCATCTGAATCTACCTCTTTTCTGTCTCTCTTTAGAAAGCAATCAGACGTCTAAGAGCTAATAATAAATTATAATATGATCAAACAAAAACTAACATATCAGAATTGGGCAAAGCAAGCAAAAGGATCCCAAGAGGAGGCACAAAAATCAGAGCGACTACTCATTCATTCACATTCTTGTGAATACCGTAAAAACAAAACAAAAGAAAAGAAAACAGACCAACCAACAAACAAACATACAAACCATCTCTCAACTTGAAATCATAACATATTTGCAAAAGACTTGTAGAAATAAATATATATTTATAAATTAAAAATAACCCTTTTTAAAAAGGAAGAGCCCTGATGGAACATTTTAAGACAAGGAACTTCTAAATATGCTATTGGGTTCATTTTCTGTTGGCCATCTACTGTTGGGCATGCGGTCTGTCCTTAAGAGTAGTTTGTTTTCTCAGTGGAACTCTCTTGGGGGAAACTGATGTTTCATTTGCCAATGGTTATGAGGAGGAGGTTGCTTCTGGGTTAGTAATGAGGGGCATGTGTTCACCTCTCCTTTCAGCTCCAGAGCCCCACCCACCTAGTGCAAACCCATACAGGCCCTGAGCATGCTGCCTCAGTCTCTGTGTGTTCATGTGTACATCCATCTTGTTAATTTCTTGATGTTCTCCATCACACCCTGGCACTTGTATTCTTTCTGCCTCCCCTTCTGCAGGGTTGCCGGAGGCCAGGGATTTGATGAAGATATCTTGCTTAAGGCTGAGTGTTCCAAGGTCTCGCACTCTCTTTGTAACGCCTGGCTGTGGGTGTCTGTATTTATTTCTCTTTGCTGCAGGAGGAAGCTTCGCTGAAGATAGCTGGCATTGAATTTTCCATAGCTTTACTTTTGAAAAGCCGTCATATCCATCTGTGCAAGTACAGAGAGATAAGCAAACAGTTGTACTCATTTGTTAAGAGTATTATTGGGAAGGGTGCTAGTTCAACACACAGTTTTAGAAGCCTTGATACAAAGATGAAGGTGACCTATACTATAAGGACTACTTTTGCCAACATGAACTGGCATACAGCAAATGATTTATAGTCTAAAAATGAAAATGTCAGGCTTCTCAGCTAAATATTAGCCAAGGGACTTCAATTTACTTTGGCTAAGGATCGACAGTCACACGTGAGGCAGAGGAAGAACACCTTTGACACTACAGATCCCCTCTAAATATCAAGATCTCTTTAAACAAGCCATCCTGAGCACAGGCAGGCTAATTAATAACCCATTAGACAGGGAGTATTTGCTGGTTTCAATTACTGGAAACTTCAATTAAGTCTTTTCCACATTGAAACAAAATCACTGCAAGACACCCAAGTCTGTTTCTCTGGTAATGGTTTGTGGTTCCTGTTCTTAGAAATCCTGGTACCTGGTGGTGTCCCAGTGCTCAAGGAAAGACCAGGGAATAAGACAAACCTGCCCAAGGACTCCCCCCACAGGAGATAGGTAGGCATTGTCTAAGCAAGCTTGACTGGTAAAATCCAGGTTGTACTCCTTTCTCTATAAAACTATCTGCTTGCTGGATTTTGCTTTTTGAATAGGATTCAATTGACTATTATTGCTTGTCAAGTTTCTATCCACAGGACTCCTCTTAACTCTTCATATGCTTCGCCTACCCTTCCTGGAAGTTTGTTTTCACTGCACTTATATAAAGTCTGGGCTCTCAGACAATAACTGCTGTCATGCTTTACGGCCATGTTACTTCTGTCTGAAAATTTCCTCAACTTTTCTTTCCTGGAAGCTCAACTCAGTATTTAGGGCTGGCTTAAGTTTTGTATACTTGGACAGTCTCCTCAAACCTCCAGCTCCCATTTCTGCCACGCCCAGGTGTCACTCTGGGATTATCAGTGGCTTCTGTTCCAGACACTTGCTTGTCCAGTTACCTACATCTGGAAGAACAGCCCCTTCCTTGAAAAACAAGCCCTCAGTCCACATCCCAACTCGGACAGACAATCTCTGTGTCAAGAGATCTCAGGAGGATAAAGAAGGAAGTAGCAGGAACTAAATAGTAAAATTAATGAAAGGAAGGAAAATACATTTCAAGTGAACTTTACTATTATTTAAGGGCTAATTGGTGAACAGATGGTTTTATAGTGACCTTTCTTGCTCATAAATCATTGAAGACACAGGGAAGTCAGTCTGGAGGGAAGTGGACATTGCTGTTCTAATTTTAGAACAGCCTGTGGCTAGTGTGGGTAATAACAACTATGAACATACCATTGTTGCCAAAAGAATGTCTTTCCTTGCTTAGAATAGCTTTAAGGTGACCTCATTTTTGAGAAAGGATATATCTCCCTGGAAGTGTGGAAGTTTGTTTTCTTCCTCTACTCTCTGCTCACACGAATAGTATAAGATTCAAGGGAGCATCTTCATCTGTTTGGAATGTGCAATGATATCTGTATTAGTTGTATTTCTGTGATAAAAACACCATGACCAAGGTAACTGATAGAAGGAAGAGTTTATTTTTGGCTTTGTGTTCCATATGGTTAGAGTCCATAATGGCAGAGCAGAGGCATGGTACCTGGAGCAGAAAGCTGAGAGCTCATATTCTTTACCTCAAGTATGAAGCAGAGAGTATGAACTGTAAGGAAGTGATGCCTTAAGCAATCAAAGCCCATCCTGGTGACATAATCCTCCTCCAGAAAGGCCACACATCCTGAACCTTCACAGATACTTACAATCTGGAAACCTAGTGTTCAGATGCTAAGAGTATGGGAGAATATCTCATTCAAAACATCGTAATACCTACCACATGAAATATGGGTTATCAATAAGAGACTGTTGTCAATACATGTGTATGTTGGGAAATCCAGGATCATGTATCAGCAGATATAGCTTCTCCTAGTTTGCTTATCCTATATAGATCTATCTGTGTCTGTCTGTCTGTCTGTCTGTCTGTCTGTCTGTCTGTCTGTCTCTTGTCTCCTGACATTTTAGTTTTTTGAAGTTTCTTGCCTTCTTAGGACATTGCACATTCTTGCTTGCCTTTAGGCTTTTGTCCATTCTAAATCTGTCTGGAAATCCCTTACCTTTTGCTGAGTCCTTATATGGGCTCATATGGAAGCTACACAGGGTCTCTTGGGCATCTTTTACAAAGATACTAAATCCAGTATGTGGGGACTCCACTTTCTTGATCTCATCATCCCAGAGGCTATCCTTTCCAGATGTATACTTTGGGACTATGCTTTCAACATATAAATATTAATAGGATACAAAGTCATATTCAGTAGGGGACATTTCTGCATTTTGCTGAGGAGAAAATAATTTGAAGAGATTGAGCTATTAGAATAAAAAAACTGTTGGACAGAAAGACAAGAGTTTAGAAGCATACTGCTATACATTGATGAGTATCCAGGGCATTTGGAGGAGAGTGTGTAATATGGATTCTAGGCTTAGGTCTTCCCTGTGGGTAAAGGTCAGTTTCAGATGTTTGAAGAACATTAATGGAATGAGAAGCTATGAATTAAAGGCTTATTAGAAAATATCGACAGTCAAATTTCTTACATCTGTTTTAAAATAAAACAGATAAAGACAGCTATAGAATCTCTGTCCTTGGGAAGGCAATAGGAGTTGAGATAGAGAAAATAAAGAGATAAGATGCTTTTCCTAATGGGGACTCAAGAACCTTGATGAGGTATGAGACACAAATCCAAGTGAAAAGAGATATAATTATTTTGGGTCACAATAACAGATAGTCAAGAAGTTAAGATGTGTATTTTGCTGGTGTGGTGTAAGATATCTTGTATAGTTACCACAATGGAGGTATTTGAGCTGAAATATTACACAGAGTGCCAGTCATATAAACATCTGCACACTATAGCAGATTGCAGACATTAAAGGCAGCAGGTCCATATAGAAAGATAGCCACATAGTTTCCATTAGGAAAGTAAGATGGGAGAAGAGGAGAGATACTAAAAGGGGCCAACATCTTAGTACCTCCATAAAGAGTTTGTATTTAAATGTTAATAGAAGTTTTAGAAAGTTCATGCAATACAGTGTATGACCTAAAATAATATTTTCCTTGGGGGCTGGGAAGAATACACTCTCTGTATTAGTCAAATTACAAACCATAGTGAGTTTTTGGTATTAGGATTATCTCACTAGTAGTGAAGTGATTGGATTGAGGCTGTTTAAGAGGTACACTGCAGAAGATGGCCTAGTCGGCCATCATTAGGAAGAGAGGCCCCTTGGTATTGCAAACTTTATATGCCCCAATACAAGGGAATGCCAGAGCCAAGAAGTGGGAGTGGGTGGGTAGGGGAGCAGGGCAGGGGGAAATATAGGAAACTTTAGGGATAGCATTTGAAATGTAAATTAAGAAAATAACTAATAAAAAAAGAGGTACACTGGGAAAGATTTATTTCTTTCAGCACATAGATTTATATTTTTGTTCCCCACCCAGGTCATCCCATCTGATGATAATGAGCACATGTTTAGTTTTATGTGGTCATGCTACAGTTCTTTGTAGTGCTTCATGAAGGCATTAGCAACAAGCCCTGGCCCCCATAAACCCAGGATTATCCAGTAAGACAGCAATCTGGCCTCTGAGTTATTATGGCCCTGGAGTTTGAGTTGTACCCAGCAGCCGAGTGGGAATTTAGGAACAGAATCAAAGGAACATTCATATAAGGAAGAGTGGAGACAAACTACATCTTCACCAGAGCCTATAGCAGAATGGTCAGATGAACAGAGTAAGCTGTATGTTGTACACTTACCACTGAATTACCATAGTTCTTTTTCCCAGTCATTCAGGAACGTAGGATGATTATGAAGACAAGAGCCAAACCATGTTTACACCTACATCCTCATACACAGTATGGTCTCTCACACTTTGCGCCCAGTAAATGCCCACTGAGCCAATGAATAGATGATGGAAACTATTTATTGAAAAGTACTGTCATGGATACTTAGAGGTTTTTTGTTTTGTTTTGTTTTGTTTTAATTTTATTTTTTATTTATTAAGCCAAGTGTGGAAGAGACATGCTTTGACTTAGGATTTTTTTTCTACTTTATGTCTTAGTAAATATGCCTCTTGTCTATACGTATCACTGGATTTTTCTCTCACAGTGGCCTCTTGAGCCCCTGGCCAATTGCAACAATGCAATTCACATTGTCTCGAGGGAAGGCGTATGCATTGGCACAAAATGTGAATATGCCTATTAACATTCTCAAAAAAGAATGTGGTGCGCCTTAGAAATCAGCTTAGAGGTTCAGCAGGGGCCCTGGTCAGCACATTCTTAAAACTCTCAGAAAAGGGCAAGCACAGATTATCCACAGCTAGGAAGAAAATGGGCTCATATAAATGCATAAGAGTGTGTGCACTAGAGTGAAGGCTTGGAATGAAAAGAGCAGTGTTTACATACTGTTACATGGAAAATATTCCCACCTCATCAACTCATCAGTCTTGTTTGCTGGCAACAGTGGGAGTTTCCCCTGTAAGGCAGTAATAGCTCTCAGCAGAGCATGGTGCATAACATCTATTAATCCTTCGCAGAGCTGAACGAGGTGGGTGGTGAGGGTGCGCATTCCTGCCGTGTCAGAGGAGAGCTAAGTGACATTTGCTTTTCCCCATTCTCGGCTTCCTTAGGATGATAGAGGATATTTGCCACATCCCATTCGAGTCTTTTGACTCGGCCCTTCCTAATGTTATCTGACCTACCACCCTTGAGATCCCGAGGAAATGGAGCCCTAAATGGGGAGAGCCAGTTTGCCAAGGCCTTTCAGCTATTTAGTGGAAAACCCAAGCTGACTCACTACTCTCTTACCTAGAGAAAGGGAGGGTGAGTAGCAATAGTGCATACCTTGCATCCTTCTATCTAGAGAGCAAGCACCGTACTGTTAGTGGCCATGCAGTGGCTGCACCTGAGGCTGCTATTGCTATTATCACCCCTACATTTGTCCAGATGGAAATCACAAAGGTGAAACACAAGCTTTCTAGATATTAAACCTCAGTTTATTTGATGCCAAAACAGATGAGGCAAATACAGTGCCCTCTGAAATGTGCCCACTGGACAGATGAGTACACTGCAGTGTGGACGCTTTCTTTTTTTTTGAATTATAGTTTTTTGAAAATGTTATGCACCTAAACACACAAATCTTGATTGTATCCATTCCTTGTATCCTCTCTCCAATTCTCTCAGGGTTTTCTCCTTTCTGATCTCCAATACATCTCTCTTCTAAGTTCATGTGTTTTCTATTGTAACATACTGAGACCATTTGGTGCTACCCATGTTCACATAGGTATGGAGTCATCCACTTAAGTATGGTCAACCTACAGTGAAAAGTGACTCTTCTCCTTATAGTCACCAACTACCTATAGTTTCTCAGCTTGCAGTAGGGCCTTGAGAGGCCTCATCCTTTAGGCTGGATGTTTTACTAAATTGTGCTGATATCTAGGGCTGCTGTGAGTTCATGTGTGCAAGCCATATCTTGTCTAGAGAACAGCATGGAATGACTTCTCTTCCCTTGGCCTGTAGTTCTTTCTGCTCCTGTTTCCTCAACAATCTCTGAGTATTAATGGGTGAAGTAGGTGTGTGTGTGTGTGTGTGTGTGTGTGTGTGTGTGTGTGTGGTCTTTATAGCAGAATACACTCTGTTGTTTCTTAGCAACACATTTCACATTTATGATCTTTATTAACCCTACCAATTGCAACAAGGAGCCTCTCTGACCAAGGTTGAGAACAGAACAGATCAACAGACACAAACATGAATATTTAGAAGACAGTTTCACCACTAAGCAAAGCTACATCAGTAAGTTCTTCCCTTGGGCCCATTACTTTCCTAGTCATGAGTTTTGACAGTATTTCCTGGGCCAGGTGTAATTTCCCTCCTGCCTGGTAGTCTTCAAGTCCAATGGAGACAGTAGAATAACTAGAATAAGATGGAAGTTAGTTAAGAATAAACGTGCTTTCTACCATTACCCCACTGAGTACATCTTGCCTGTCAGATCCAGCACTGGCTAAGGTCCTTCCTTCTTCATAAAATATATTGGATTAAAAATGGCTTTGAACACAGACAAACCTGGGTTCCAATGCAGATGAGTATCTTCAGTATGTTAGAAAGCATGCCTGCACCTCACTTCTCTCGCTTACTACAGAAGTAAACAAAATATGCCAGAGCAGGATATGTGCATGTGAACCCACTGTGGAAGAGACTAGAGAGTGAGATGGTGTCACCGAGGGGCTCCTCCATCTGTGCTGCCTTCCCTCGCTTCTTTCCTCACAGCTGACTATCGAAACTCAAAGAGTTTTCAATAACCCTGTGAAAAAATAGGCTGGAAGTTTGACTAAACTCTTGGCTTCCTAGGTATATTTATAGTATCCTCATTAATTAACATCTTACTGTTGATTGTCATCAATTAGCAGCACCAACTAACAGGGTTCTCATTCTCAAACATCATCACTGAAGGTCATCGAATGGACTGTTGTTAGAATTTCTTTTCCATAGGAATCATTTGATCAGTCCACAGATTACTGAGTACATTTAAAAAAAAATTCCTTTCATTGTTTTAGATTATAGTTTGATTATATTTTTTCTCTTCTACTTTTCTTCCTATAAACACATCCATATACGCTCTCAAATTCATGATCTCTGGTTTTCATTATTTGTTGTTATGTGGATAAATGTATATGTACATACACACACAGAGACACAGACACAGACACACACCCAGACACCCCCACCTCCCCCTCATTCCAAAATATATAGATGCAATCTGCTCAATCTGTCTAATGTTACTTGTATATATGGTTTCAGGGCTGAACATTTGTGATTGGATAACTAGTTGGTGTGTCCTTCCCTGGGGAAGACTATTTGCCCCACCCTCAACATTCTTTATTTGCTTGAATTTCCTTGTGTGCATTTTGAACATCTGGCTATTGCACAGGATGCTGAATGACAGGGCTTGGCAAGCTGGGGAGAGCAGAATTAACGATATTAATACCTGTGAAACCTAATAAAGTGTTCTCTGTGCCATGTCTTTACCTCAACTGGGTAGAAATAAGAGAGAGAAAGGTTTGAGAAGACTAACACCAAGTGCTCAGTGATTAGTCAGGGGAACTCAATGAATTATTGATTTGAACATATGGAGGTGTATATTCAATTCATTCATAGTTTACACTTATTTTATATTGAATATTAATTATACCTGTATACTATATACATATAGTATCAGATAGAGTACACGAACATACTGTGTAGAACAACAGTAAAGTGAACACTCACATGCAAACAACAGCTTGATGCTCCCACGTTCACACCCCCATCATGCTTCCTTCATTGTCTTTTCAGAAGGCCCTACAGCCTGAGGTTAGTTCCGAACCTTCCCTTACATTTCTCTTAGACATGCCATGTCCAGTTCTTTCTGGAGTGAATAAGGACAGTGGATGCCTGACATTCTTGCCAACATTGACATTATTAGTCTTTAGCTTTGGCCAATTTATTAATGAAAAAGTAGTACCCCAGTGTAGTGAACTAAAGTTAGTGCTTTTTTATTTTCTACTATGAGGAATAACTTTCAACGCTTCCTCTTTCTACATTCTATTTCATGTTTTGAACTCCTTGCCTAGCCAAATGTTGAAAAGAGATTCTGGGATGTCCTCAGTTGTATTCTGAACCCTTTACACTTTTATCTTTCCCTGTACCCACCTGGGATTGTTCTGTATATGATATTTATTGGAGTCAAATATCATTTTTTGCATGAGTGATTAATCACTCTAAGATTACTTATGAAGTACTTTATCTTTTGTCACTGATCTTCAATGCCATAAATCAAATTTCTATATATGTGTGAGTCTGTTTTTCTCATCTCACTTTTCTTCTCATGACATCAGTATCAAGTTTTATTAATAATCATGACATACTACTTATTAAAATTTGATTTTTTAAATTCTTTCAATAAAGTTTTAAAGGACTGCTCTAAAGCCTTTCTGATATGTGTTAGGTTTTTGTCTAAGTACTTGATATTTCACACCATCAGAATTTCATTTTATGTTTAATTCAAATTCATTTTTTGTCCATTTTAATATTAATTTATATGAAGAATCTCTGACATCATGGTAAGTCTAATGAACATGTTTCAGATTTGGCTTTGCTCTATTCAAGATCATATAATGTGTGAATAGAGAGAGTTTGACTTTCATTGTTTTAGAAACCTGTGCCTCAAGTTTCTTCTTGTGATAGTATTCTACTGGGATCTTCAATAATGTAAGATGAAAGGCATAATGTGCTCCTTTCTCTCATTTATGACAGGAATAGTCATTAGAAGGCTGATCTAAAATTGTGTTCCTTTAAGCAAGATTCTTTTTTTGCCAGTCTGTGATACTTTAATTCCAAAAGTTCATCTATGAGTTTTCAGACCACTTAGCTACTAAACTTTGGAATAAAACTCACTAAAGCCTAATAATGGTTAAAGGAGTTTTGAAAAATTTCTTCCCTTCCATACACTGTTGGGTTTAGAGCCACGATCATACCTGTAGTCATTTGAGGGGTGGCTTATTTTATGTTTAACATTAAGCTGAGAACATAATACTTTGAAGTTTCAAAATTAGATATGTGGGAATTTCCTAACAGATTAGACCTGCCTCCTGTTCAATGGGGCTTGAGACCACCAGAATTTAGAGAGCACTCTTGGGTAAGGGCAGCTCTATGCTCTGCTTCACTTGCTGGAGTTTCCTTTTGCACTTAGATTTTCTCTATTAATTTTTCTTCACTAACCATTTGATACATTTAAGAAAACTTTAAAAACAATTTTCAGTATTAGAATATCTTCTTTATTATTTTATTTTCTGGACTCCCAAGTTCCCAAAGTTCATTTTCAGGTAACATTGTAGGTTGAGACTTTGTTCTTGTCCTTCTGGAGTTCGTAGTAGAAGTAGGAAAGGGACATGTAGTTCTTATGCAGTTAGCCTTGGGAAGGGACACTGGTGCAGCATACACACGATCAACATCTTGTGCTGAAAGAGAAGTCTGGAGGTCTTAGGCAACCTCTGTTTCTTATGGACAGCATTGATTGGTCCTCATCTTGCTTTCAGTTCAGAAGATCTGCCTTCCACATTGATATATAGGAGAGTGAGTCTCACTGATGTTAACTGACTTGTTCATAATGTCAGCCATAAGTAACAAACAAAAATTATGGTCTTTGTTCGGAGGATTCACTGATTTTTTTGTAAAGCTATGTCTAATGCTGTTGGGTAGCAAAATATGATATGGAATGTCCTATGATATATTTCCAGAGAGCCTAGTCCTATGAACTGGTAGCGGAAGGTACCTGATCGATGCTTATTCACCACGACAAAGATGTTATATTGTGAAAAAATACCTATAAATTCTTCAAAAATATGCTCTTGTTTTCCCCTGTAGGAGAACTAGCCAGAGAAGGGGAGATTTTTCAGACACTATCATAGCTAAGTTAAAGCCTCAGCAAGTATGCTAATAGTATGTAAGGGGGGGGGATGCTAGAATTCTGTCACTGACTTCCCGCTCTTACAGGGCGATGAGCTTGCCCATTTAGCTGGTCTGACAAGGTTCCATTAACATTTGATTTTTGACTCTTGTTTTTTTATATATATATTTTTTTTCTTTAAGAGCTAGAATAACTTTGAGCAACTTTAATATCTTATATTTATCCACAGCTCGGTGTCTGCTTCTCTGGATCTGATGAATGTTTTCTTCTGATTTATTGGTAGTCAGTGTGAAAATTTGTCTGTGCTTAATTCCTACTGTATATGATGTATGTAAATACAGTCTGGGATGGATATATGAAGGAACCAGGAAAAAGCAATATCATAAGAAAGCGAAAGTGAAAGTGAAGAATATTTCTTCAGCTCTATTTGCGGGCGCAGCTCACTTGGCTCTGTACCGCATTTTTCACATAAAGAACAGCCTAGTACTGATGAATTCACTGGGCTCCTGTAAGGACTAAATGAAACAAATTATGCACAAATTTTTTTCCAATTTTTTAGTAGTTATTTTCTTCATTGACATTTCAAATGCTATCCCGAAAGTCCCCTATACCCTCCCCCACCCCCTGCCCTGCTCCCCTACCCACCCACTCCCACTTCTTGGCCCTGGCGTTCCCCTGTACTGGGTATGCACAAAATTTTTAAGTGCGTATGATATACAATAACAAATAGATACAAATGAACACTAGTTTTGATTCTTAGATTTCTTGTTTGAAATAATTAGCTGTCTTGTATGGCATTCCTGATGTCTAGATGTTTTTCTGCCTTTTCTAGATCTGTCTGTATATACTTCTAGAACTGAGCTACATATCTGATTGACACAAGAGTACACTTTAAAGTGAAAAGAAGATTATTACTTGTTCTATATTCATTTTAGTATGCGTGATTTCTAAATGTTTATTAATTGCTTTAGATATTTCTGATACAGACTTATTTTCTTACTATTAAATACCATTGCCCCTTGACATAGTTGACAAAGCCATAAAGTGGATCAAAAGACTTCAATAGGACCCATGCTACTACTCAGTATTTTTCCAGTATGGCTTTGAGTAAGCCGTTGTCTTCTCTCTTTATAGCAACCACTGTTGTGAGCAGAGCTATGTGAGTCTCCCTTGTACATGGAAATGACTATTGCACTTCTCAGTGTGAGCTCTTCAACTACTCTACCCTTGCTAAAATTACTACTGAGGTTTCACAATAAGATGGCAGATTCTAAAGGGTAGATGTAATAAGCACACTATGCTGGAAATATGGACAAACCCATTTGTGTCTTTCTACAAAGTCGGAATGTATGGAGAAGAAAGAAGTTCAGAAGGATTAGTCATTTCAGTGAGGGTAGTTTGTCATCTAATATGTCTGCTTTGGTAGCCTTGCCACGGTAAATGCAGGCTTTTTTATTTCAATCAAAATTCTAGCACTAACTCTCATGTCAAAGAGCACACAGTAAACATATCTATATATCTACATGCCTATATGTGAGTTACAGAATAAATGTGCCCTAATGAGGCCACAGCAGATTCAAGAGCTTTCCATAAGCGGGCCGAGAAAGTCATTGATAAGAAAATGAAGCAGACAAGTGCTAGGATGGAACTGCTAGAGTCAGACTCGAGGAGGATGCTAGGATGCAGCTGCTAGAGGAAGCTTCTGAGTTCAGCTGCATAAAAAGCCAAACCACGATCTGAGAGGGAGAGATGAGTTGCCAGCAGAAAATGGTTGGTCCACATTCACATAAGTCAACAGGTAGACAAGTGGTAGTCAAATAATCTGGGCCAATGCACAGCTGGGCTCTAGAGATAGTCTGGGTGATTTCTGCTTCTCAATTCTTGTTACACGTACCTGGTATCAGATGATAGATCCTTGTGAAGACACAGAACTACTATGTTAGGGTATGTTATTTTATGTCATCTGGGTGAGAGTGTTAAGCCTTTTCCTTGGTTTTGCACATCTGATAGGTTCTTGGGCCTGGTTTCCCTGGTTTAATCATAAAGTATCTGTGTGCACCCAAAGTCTTAATTCATCACAGTAAACTTATAAGGTGGTTTACTTTCTATTCCCAAGAAAAAGTCATTTATTAAGGTAGTGCTTGACAGATGGTGCAGTCTCTGGTTCCACACATGAGCTGTAATCATCTTTCTTTCTCAAAATGGAGTCAAAGTTGCTTTTAGAATGGACTTGAGTAAGACAAGGCACAGCCTAGAAAATGATGGCTTTACAGAATATAAAGTAACTAGAGTAGAGCATGACTTAATCCCAACAGTAGCTGACCAGTTTGGAAGAATACCTGGGGAGCTCTCTGGAACCAGATGGGAAAGACATCATATTCTCTCTCTCTCTCTCTCTCTCTCTCTCTCTCTCTCTCTCTCTCTCTCCCTCTCTCTCTCTCTCTCTCTCTCTCTCTCTCTCTCTCTCTCTCTCTCTCTCTCTCTCTCTCTCTCTCTCTCTCTCTCTCTCTCTCTCTCCTTCCCTACTTCTCTGTTTAAAAACAACTACAATAACCCAAACACAAACCTTTGGTGCCTTTATCTACTGAGGTTTGAGAGTTTGTTTGTTAGTTTGTAATAATAGCTCACCTTTAGTTGATAATATCTATTAATTAATGTTTGTGACAGTTTCTTTGCCCTAAAAATAGACTAATCTTTACAGTACAGTACAGTACAATACAGTACAGTATAGTACAGTGGGATTTCTTGTTCTTTTAACCAATTAAACAAGATAATATATACAAATTATCTGGGTATGAAGAATTACTTCATATGTATGTATATACATAGGTCTGTAAGGGGCAGTTTCTGCTGCTGGGATTGAAATGCAATGCATTGGGTCTAAGGATATGGCTCGAGGGTTAAGGCTACTGTGTAGTTCCAGAGGACCTGGGTTTGGGTCTTGGTACTTACTTAGTGACTCACAACTCCATTTCCAGCAGATTTAGATTCTTTTTCTGGCCCCTGAGAGCATTGCACACAAAAATGTACCTGCATTCCTAGGGGCAAAACAGCTTTATACATAAAGCAAACAAAGATAAATGAACTTCAGGCTCAAAGCATAGATAGTGAACTACCAGTGGGGTGAAGCCTTAAGCTCACAAAGTCTGCTCTTGGGGACCAGTTATTCGAATGCCCTAGGCTGCAAAGAACATTTTGTTTTTCAGGCAAACTACCATATCAACCAAGTTCAAGTTTGTGCTGTCTAAATTTTCCTGGATGTGTGGCCTTTTACTGAAGTGTGGTTGGCTTATTAGGGGCCACACTCTTAAAGAAAATGGACCCTCCCTTTCCCAGTTAACAATTGCCAATAGTTTCACACTTAAGGGCTTTCTCTTTCTGCCTCTGTCTCTCTTTCCCTGTCTCCCTCTGTCTTCTCTGTTTCTCTCCCTCTGTCTGTGTCTTTTTGTGTCTCTGTGTCTCTGTGTGTCACTGTCTCTTTCTCGTCCTCTCCCCCTCCCTTCCTCCTTCCCTCCCATCACCCCCTCTCCACGTAAAGAAACATTTTTTTTTTTTTTTGGCTGCTGTGATTAAAATGGAGCCTGGGGAGATGGCTCAAGGGTTAAGACTATGATTTGAAGTTTTCAGCGCCAGCCCAATTCCCTTTCACTTCTAGGACTCTGTCTTGCTTTGGATTATACAGCTCTTGCATATACGAGGCTGGGCGTGGTGGCACACCCCTTTAAATCCAGCACTCGGGAGGCAGAGGCAGGTGGATTTCTGAGTTCGAGGTCAGCCTCGTCTACAGAGTGAGTTCCAGGACAGCCAGGGCTATACAGAGAAACCCTGTCTCGAAAAACCAAAAAAAAAAAAAAAAAAAAAAAAAGAAATAAAGAATCATAGATGTAGATGTGATCTCTGTCCTTAAAGTAGCTGCTTCGTGCTGAACTTCATATAACTTCTTCAATCACCGCCCTGCAGATTTTTTTTTTTTGAGTCTTGCTATAAGGTTTAAATAAATACATGGATGTGCTGGGGTTTTCTGCATCCTACACATCCATTCGAGTTTTCAAAAAGAACATGCAAACCAACAATAAGATATTTTGAAAACTCCAGACTTAAAATGGACGTACATATTCCTGTTTCTCAAGCAGAGTCAGCAAAACTTAGATTGCTTATATCTAGGGCCAGAAAACAGATTTTTCTCCTTTACATAGATGAAAGAAGGAGCCAGTGTGTATTAAACACAAACTAAGCTATTTATGTCTGCCATATGTTAATATCTTGGGCCCTGACTAATTTGAAGTTAGTAATATACGGTTCAAAAACATCATTAACGTGAAAATGTCCTACATTAAAGATTTTTTTTATCATTTTTTTCTCTCCTCATTTCTTTTGGTTTGCTTATTCAACAAATTTAACTTTTTAAAACCTTGACTAAGTAAGACATAGATAACTCATGAAAACAGTGAAACGCTGTGGTAGGCAACAACACAAACCAGGACCGATTTCTTTGTTTAATAAGATGGTTGGCATAGGAGTTTTGATTGTATCATGACGGCTAAAGCATGCCCTATCCTTATGCTCTTGGTGATATTCAATTTAGCCTAAATCTTTTCTAATGCAGTCTTCATGAACTCATGGGGCTCATGGAGTCTCAGGAGGCTAGACACTCACAAATTCTAATCAAACCAACAAACACACTCACCAACCGCTCGGAGCCCCGTCAGGTTCTTTTGTACTGAGTTCTATTGTGGACTGGGGATATGGAGTCGCTTTTATATGGAGCCTGCATTCTACTAGGCAGGAAAACTGGTACAATAAATAAATATGTTATTTAGCGCTATGGGGAACATGCAGTGGCAGGGAATGATAGGGAGGGCTGAAGTGTGTGAGGGTTTGCCCATTAAAACAGGCTAAAGATAGGGGCCAGGAAGAGGACTCAGCACATAAAGGTGTTTGCTGCCAACTCCAACTCACTGAGTTCAATTCCTAGGATCTACACAAAAGAGGAAGAGAATCAAGTCATTCTAATTGTCTTCTGACCCCCACACACCTGCTGTGGTGTAAATGTAAATTCATACAGACATAGATACATGTACACGTGTGTTCAAGTCTAGTAAAAAAA
>CACVCL010022654.1:0-35329 GCA_902729485.2 Mus minutoides
TTCTTCTTCTTCTTTTTTTTTTTTTTTTTTTTTTTGTGGAAATAGGGTCTCACTGCATAGCTCTGACTGTCCTGGAACTCACTCTGTAGACCAGCCTGGCCTTGAACCTTTACCTCTGTCTCCCAAGTGCTAGGATTAACATGCACCATCATGCCTACCTCTCATCCTTTACTTTATCATGTGTTCCTCTCTCCCCTCCCCTTTAAAGTTTCTTCCCTTACAACTCCCACAGGTGTGGCCTTTTCAGATTCCTGGCTCATAGAGATGCTCTACATTAAACATGCAGATCTCCAAGTTTGCAGCCAGGGTCCACATGAAACAGAATGGGAGGCATTTGCTGAGCCAGAGTTACTCACTTGGTGTGATATTTGCCAGTTCCATCCATTTCTCACAAATGTCATTACTTCTCTTTATAGCTGAATAAAATTCCCCTGTGTATATACACCATATTGTCCTTACCCATTCGTCTGCTGATGGACATCTAGGCTGAGTCCACTTCCCAACTATCATAAACAGAGCAGTAATGAACATGGATGTGCAGATATCTCTGTAAAAACAATACAGAGTCTTTTGGGTATGTGCTCAGGGGTAATATGACCTCATCGCATGCTGGTTTTAGCTTTAGCTTCTTGGTGAAACTCTACACTGATTTCCATAGTCACTATGTCAATTTACATTCCTACCAAATGTGAGTAAAATTCCCCTCTCCCACCTCCTCACAGCATCTGGTGCTGTTGGTTTTCTTGATTTCTGACTTGGGTGAGGTAGAATCTCAAAAGTAGTATTCTTATGGTTACTGTGTACACACACCAGACACAGTCTCATACACACATACATGTATGTGCACACACACTCATACATATGCACATATTGTATACACACACACTCACACATATACTCATTTATTTATACATGCATATACATACACATTCTTACAGAAACTCATACATATACACACATGTTCATTCATACATACACACATGCACACTCATGCATACACACATGCACACTCACATAAATTCATACACATACGTACACACACTCATACCACATATATATACTCACACACTCATACACACATACCACACATACACTCGCACACACAGTCATACACATAAACACACATATACACACACATTTGCACACATACTCATACATATATACACTCACACACATACACACTCATACACACATATACATTCACACACCACAGACATGTACCAGACATATATACACCACACACACATATACATTCATACATATACATACATCATACACACTCATACACATAAACACACATATACACAAACCACAGACATACACATAATACACACACACACACACATACACATGTGCACACATGTGGAAAGAAAGAAAACAAAAAAGAAAATTGAGCATGTCAAGTGGATGATATTATCGATTAGACCAGAGCCTACATGGTCAGATCATCTCTGTTAAACGCCCTCACAAACATTCAAGAGTAACTTTACTGATCACCTAAGTGTCTCTCAACCCAACCAAATTGACAATGAGATAGGATTTGCATCCTGTTGGATGCAAAATGTTGATGGGGCCATAGGAACATGCCTACAGGCACCTGCCTTTACACTGTGTCCAGGAACTTGTCCTACAGAATTTCCTGCCCAGGTAGTCCC
The DNA here is from genome assembly GCA_902729485.2 of Mus minutoides. Taxonomy (NCBI): domain Eukaryota; kingdom Metazoa; phylum Chordata; class Mammalia; order Rodentia; family Muridae; genus Mus; species Mus minutoides. The sequence continues at coordinate 1,656 of CACVCL010022654.1, forward strand.
AGCCTACCTCCACAGTCTGCAAAGACCCCTCACCATCTAGATAGAGTCAGATATGGGGTGAGAGTCACAGATGAGTGTGAGTGCCCCTCCCCATTGTGGTCCACAAAGGGATGGTGGTGAGCCCTATGCGTGGGCATCTGTTGATGAGGAAGGCTGGCCGGGAGGTGGTAGTGCACACCTTTAATCCCAGCACTCAGAGGCAGACTGGTCTCTGAGTTTGAGGCCAGGAGGATCTGCAGAGCAAGTTCCAGGACAGCCAGGGCTACACAGAGAAAACATGTTTTTAAACAAAACAAAACAAAACAAACAAACAGCCGGCCAAGGACTAAAGGGTTCTAAGCTTACACCTGGACTTCCTCATTATCATGTTGATATGTTTGCCAAGATAGGAAGATAGATATATTTGCTCAGGTTTATGTTATTAGCTTGGTCAGTATATGTAAATATTTAGAAACTGCGCATGAACCTCATTTGCACACCGCCTTGAGTGACAAGGGCAGTGTTAGCAAGGGACATATCTGTGGCTCACTGTTATGTGAATGGCTTTGCTAGTGTACAGGGAGAAATGGCCTTTCAGGACACCAATATTTGTGTTTGCTTCGTTGTGAATAAAACTATCTCTTCCTGTGTTGCGGCTGTTTGTAATTTTTTCTATCTCTAAGGTTATTTTCAGTTTCTAGAAGCTCTTTGCTAGGAAGGTTAACTCTTTGTGATCTGTGTTACAGATATTTCTCCTGGGTTGTCGTGTGTCTTTTAACATCGGGAGCTTCTCCCATCCCCTAAACATGTCTTCATATATGATTATATTTGCTTATTTCCTTTTTAAATGGCAGAACATTAGAAGCTTAAATATATTATTGAGGTACAGTTAACATGACAGGAAAGTTTATAAAACCAATGTATATAGTTTTAAGAATAATTAGAAGGTTAGCATCCTGGAGCCTCCCCCAAGGAACCCTGCCAGCCTGACCCCCCGCCCCCAGCCCCACCCCTACCCAGTGAGGCCCTTCCCTCTCGCTCCATAGCCCCTGGCTTCCCTGATGCCAGTCTAGACCTCTTATATCCTGCAGCATACACCTTGAATGTTGCAGGCCCCCCAGCCTTCCGCCCCAGCACTTTTCTCTGGTGTTGAACCTCAGAAATTGCCGCAGAGAGCACCCAACCTCCAGCCAAGGACACAAATCTGAATTTCATGCGACAAAACATTCTTCTTTTGATTTTCCCCAAGCTGTTTGAAATGCAAAGGCACTTGTAGCTCATGGCATAACCAGATTTGGCCCAGGGACTTGCCACTGCTCCCTTCAGATTCGTCCCTAAGCAGCTTGCCTGAGTTTGAAACCTTCTAACACAGATTGGTTGTTTCTGATTGGTTGTTTCTGATTGGTTGTTTCTGATTGGTTGTTCCTTATCTTCGTTGTCAGAAGCTTTTCGGATGTTGGAGGTTTGTTTCATATTTTGGGATATTCCTATATCTATAGTACAGTATCTTTACCCCCCATTCATTCATGTTTCATATACACCTAGCCCGAAGGTAATTGTACGCAGTGTTTTTTTTAAGACATTTTAGGCATGAAACAAAGTTTCATGATGTGGGATTTCCCAATTCAATTTCCATGTAAATCTAATACAGATTTTTAGAATTCTGCCATTTTGGATGCAGAATTTTTACACTGAGAATACTCAGTCTGTACATGGAATCACGTGTGTGTGTGTGTGTGTGTGTGTGTGTGTGTGTGTGTGTGTGTGTGCTTCTCTGCTATCCTCCCTCCCTCCTTCATCAGTATCTTTGTGAGAATCCTCCTTCTCCATGTTGTAGCCACAGGTTGTTATTTGGGGGTTTTATGGCTGTTGCCTGTGCTGGATGTAAACTTAGAATAACCCCAGACTACATTCCCACTACCAGAATGTCTCACCTGCTCCGTGTGCCTGGCTTCTCACGGTGAGTGGAACCCTGTTCTTTTTCAGGGCATCTGCACTAACTGATGCTGCTATAGAAATGGGTGAGCCATCCTAGTCCTCTGGGCTTTTATGTGATTGCTGTGCTCACGGTATTTGGTGGTATCTCACTATGGGGTAAATTTGTGTCCTCTAATTGCTGATGAGGTTGGCCATTTTTCCATATGCTTAATAGTCTTTGATGAGGTACTTGTTCAGATGTTTTACTCATTTGGTTGAGTAAGCTGCCTCTTGAGAAGGACTTTTATTACATTACATATTTTGTGTGTGTGTGTGTGTGTGTGTGTGTGTGTGTGTGTGTGTGTGTGTGTGTATGTGTGTGTGTGGTGCCTTAAGCTACACCATGTGTGGAGGTCTGAGGACAGCTTTCAGAGTTGATTCTCTCCTCTCACCACGTGGGTCCTGAGGATTCATCTCAGGCTGTTGGCCTTGCTGGCAAACACTTTCAGTCGCTGAGCCACCTCCCCTGCCCTGTCTGTCCTTTTTCCAATTATGCATAGGGATTCACTGTCTGTCTTCTACATCTTTTGTCCAGTCTGTGGGTTGTCCCTGTCTTGGTGGAGAAAGACTCTCATTTGGCCCATTTTAACTGTTCACCTCAAGGTCTTGGCCTAGACTAGCATTTTTGACAGCTTACTGGAAACTTCTTTTAAAGTTGTGAGTTTCTACAGACTTACTTTACCTCACAGTCATGTTATTGTTAGAATCTTCTATACCACTTTAATAAATGCACTCCGAAACTAATTTCCAAATGTTATAAAATCCTTCTCTTCCCCCTTCCTCTCCTCCTCTCTCCTTCCTTTTCTCCTTTGTAAAGATTGTTCTGGGGAGGGTCTCAGGTCAGCAAGGGTCCTGACACACCTGTAGAAGTCCCAGTTGATTCCAGAGGAGTGCTGAGAGAGCTGTAGGCTGGAAGTTCAAAGCTGGGCGGTGTGGACAAAAAGCTGATATTTAAAGTCATGAATTGGGGTGGTTGGGGAGAGATAGGGGGTGAAAGTGTGTTTGGGGGTAGGAGTCTAGTGAGTGAGTTTAGGTGGAGAAAAGGGATAGTCTGGAAGACGAGGAGAGAATATTACTTTAGATGCAGTCTCTGAGGCATGGAGAGTGGGCTGGGAGGACTGAAAGGGAGCTGCTGAGGAAGAAGGAGGCAAATGGAGAGAAGCCAGGTAGAGAAGCATCCTGAGGAAGGGCAGCTGGGTGAAGCTCCTCAGGAGAAGAACAGGAGACTGAGACATGAGCCGTGCTTTGGCCCCAGAACCACACAAGTGGCTGTGAGTTTCTAGGAGAGGAGGGTGTAACTGTGTGTGTGAGAGCCTGGGGTAAGTGGAGGACACCAGTGTTTTGGTATCAATGGGGGCTTTCTGTTTGGGGGAGCCGAGACACTAAGACTTCCAAAGTTGTACTGTAGAGTCCCATGTTAATGGTGATGCTGTCCATGCCTCTGGTGTTCAGGAGCTACTGGATCTCCATGTTTGGCTTATGCTATCACGTGTTAGCTCAGGTCTCACATTGACCCCATGAGTTGGCTATTATTTTTGCAAGTTTACATGTAAACAATCCTGTAGGGAGAAGTTCCTGAGATGTTATATTTGATTTTTATCATTTAACTGTAAAATTTTGGAATCTTTCTATCTGGAATTTCATAATTCTGTATTTTTGTTGTTGTTGCTGTTGTTCTCATAGAAAGGGCCAAATAAAACACCGGTAGCAGCCATCTGCCTGACCAGCTTGGTGACCATGGCCTTTGTCCTGGTGGGTCAGGTGAATGTTCTGGCGCCCATTGTCACCATCAATTTCATGCTGACCTACATCGTGGTGGACTACTCCTACTTTGCCCTCTCCATGGCTTACTGTGGCCTCACCCCGTCTCCTGAGCCCATCCCCAGACAAGGCCCAGATGCTCTGCACTGCTCTGAGCACCTGCTCCAGGACAGGGCTCCCAGCTACGGCTCTGACGCCCCTGCCAGAAGCCTCTCTGAGGGAACCCTGCTGGAGTTCACTAAGGACATGGATCAGCTCCTCCAGCCAATAGAGGGGCTGGAGAGTCATCAGCTTTGGTCAAGAGAAGGTAAACAGAACCCGAAGAGTCAGAAGCACAAGGGTAAGAAAGGCGCCAAGCAAACCCTACAAGATAGCTTCCTCTTGGACCCTGGGTCTCCTTTGTCCTTTCCTACGAGGACCTCGGAGAGGTTGTCTGTTGCCTTCTATGGGGAGCAAGAGTCCTATCAGAAGCAGCAGACTTCTAGAAGTGAATCACATGACCATCTTGTTCCTGATCTATGCAACCAGCCTAGAGTGAACAGAGAAGGTAAGAGCTTTGGAATAATTTTGGGGCCTCCTACTTTGGGGTGCCCACCAGTTGCTTCATCTACCTGGTTATTATAACCCAGGTTTCATAACTTTCGCTGATTTTAATATTTATTTCAAAATGTTGAAATTTAGACAGAAATTTCTATCTCCTGTGTATAAGAGCTGGGAGCCAGGGTTAGTAATTGAATATCATTTTCCTTTCACTCAAAGTTCAGCCAAAGCATAACCACTGTGAATCAGACTAAGTTAGCCTTTGACAAGAACGCTTCTTCATGCTTGCTAAAGGGCGCACTCAGTTTGTCAGCAGAAGAGAACTCTCTTAAACCAGGCACCATGTGATAAAGGGTCGGTAGTTAAAGAAGTCTAGTTTTTCTTAAATCTACAAGCTCAAAGTCACAAAGAAAGTCATTATAGAACATGAGAAATCCTCAAAGAGGAAACATCATCTTTGAGGACCTGGCATATCCTAGGTGATTTTTATCTTGCTATAATCTGGATCTGGAATGTTACCCAATGGCCCACGTTAAATGCATGGCCCCAGGATGGTACTTTTGGGAGGTAGTTGAATGTCTGAGAGGAGGAGCCTAATGGGAGATCTTTAGGTCACTGCAAGCATGCTTGTTAAGGGGGTTGGGGTTGCTGGTGCTCTCTCTGCTCTCCTTTGCTCTCTGGCCTGGGATATAAGCAAGTTTTATTCTATGATGCGTTCCCACCATGATGTGCTACCCTACTGGCAGGTACAGATCAGTGGTGTCAACTAATCATGGAGGCATCTCCAAGACCAAGGGCCAGGATAAACTTTCTTGCTTTAAAATTTTTTTGTCACTCTGACAACATGCTTGGTCAGACAACTTAAGGGGGAAGGAATTTATTTGGACACACCATTTCATAGGTTTCCATCCATACTCAGGTACCTCCACTGTGCTTGAGCCTGTGGCAAGTTGCAGCATCACAGGAGAAAGACATAGTTGGGGTGCGGGGAGAGGCTTACCTTGAGACATTCAGGAGGCAGAGAGGAGAACATAAAAGAACCAGGGACCTAGTAACTGATTTCCTCCAATCAGGTCCCACTTCCCAGGAGTCCATTCACTACATACTCATCAATGAATTGATCCAGTCACTTCCCAGAAGCTCTCCCAGGCTGGGGACACTTCCTGTTGAGATTGTAATTGATTGAGTTGCGTCTCTCAGGTGCTTATTACAGCAACAGAAACTGACTCATACACATCTATATAACTCATTTAGTATAACAGATACCAGCATCTTCCAGTTTACAACTGAAGACTTCCAGTGGAGTCATAGAGAAGTTTGAGCAGATTCTTTGCATGACTTAATATCTCCTCCAGGTGACTGTGTGCATTTGATGTCTAGGCATTTTGTATTACCTCATCTCTTAAGATCTGTACAGTAGGCAGGGGCAGAGGCCATAGAAAGAGATGTCTAAAACCAATCATTTTGTGTTCTCCTCCCAACTAGGTTTCTAGTCTTCACTTCTAATTGGGTAGGGCACTTTTAGTGGTAGGAGTATTCTTAAAATGTAAAGCATTGTTGTTGTTGTTATTGTTATTATTATTGTTGTTGTTATTGTTTTGGTTTTTGAGACAAGATTTTTCTGTTTAACTGCTCTGGCTGTCCTGGAACTCACTCTGTAGACTAGGCTGACCTCGAACTCACAAAGATCTGCCTGCCTCGGTGTCTCCAATGCTGGGATTAAAGGCGTGCACAACCACTGCCCAGCTGCATTATTTTATTTTTATCAAAAATTTAAGTGTATATTTTAAGACTCCAAATGGCATTAAAAAATGTCAGAAACAATGGTCCCCACACTTCCATACTTACCCTTCACTACCCCCAATACCACCCCCCCAGAACAAAACCCAAAAAAGCTCAGCCAAAATGTTGCTTCTACTGTTAGCCTTTTGGTGATTAAATAATACCTGCATTGCTTTTTTGTTTGTGTTTTGTTTTATGAGACAAAAGAGTCTCACTGTGTAACCCTGCTAGCCTGAAACTTATAGACCAGGCTGGCCTCAGACTCACAAAAGTCCCTTGCATCTGCTTCATAGATGCTTAGGATAAACATGTGCTACCACACCTGGCAGATTACAGATGATCTCTTTACCATGTATCTCTTATCACATCTAGGGAACAAGAAATTTCTTGGCTATGATAGTGTAGTGAAGTCCCTTGATGTTTTTGCCTGTCCATCATGGAATGTCCTTTCTGCGTTGAGGAATTTCCAATATTATGAGTCTTGGGGGTAGGCAGTTCAGGCCAAGACAACCAGACAAACCCACCTTAGACTTAGAACTGGGAACTGGAAATTTAAGAAATGAGGACACCAGGGAACTCTCTAGAAGAGTGCTGGAAGGTGTGGAACAGTGCTCGCAGCAGCTGTATTCCCATAAGCTGTTGTAGCAGAGTCCTTGAGTGACTGACTGCCTTGAGCCTGGAGGCAGAGTCCCAACCTCACTCTCTAGCCTTTCCAGCTATTCTCAGAATTCCTAAAACAAAACAAAACAAAACAAACCTGTAGTTCAAATGCACTCAATATATATTATTATCCAAGCCATTTCTAGTATGCAGGTTCGTGTTATTAAATATGTTTATGTTTAAGTTAGACAGCAATTACCACTATCATCTCCTAACTTTCCTTCTGATAAAACTGAAATTATATTCACTAAGCAATAGTTCCCATTCTCCTTCAGTGAGTTCACTTTTCACTGTTGGGGAATATACCCTGCTGAGCCTGTATCCTTAGTGTTGGAATGATGACTGTGCAGGTTAGGTTTTTGTTCATTTGAGTCAGGTGACTTTAATCCCACACTCAGGTAGCAGAGGCAGACAGCTTTGTCTATAAACTGAGTTATAGGACAGCCAGGGCTACATAGAAAAACCCTGTCACAAACAAACAAACAAACAAACAGGTTTTTGTTGACACAACCTAAGTCTCTGACAATGGGAAACCTCAATGGAGAAAATGCCCCCAGCAGATTTTCCTATAAACAAGTCCATCTCACTCTGGTCAGTGCCTCCCCTAGGCAGCTGGTCCTGGGCGCTATAAGAAAACAGGCTGAACAAACTACGTCAAGCAAGCCAATTATAAGCATCTCTCCGTTGCCTCTACTTCAGTTCTAGCCTCCAGGCTCCTGTCTTGAGCTCCTGCCCTGAGATTTCCCTTCCTGAGAAACAGTAAGCTGTAAGATGAGTAAACCCTTTCCTCCCCAGTAGAGCTAACTAGGACAATGACTGATCCGGGTTTGCCATCTCCGAAGTTGTAGGACATTTCCTTCCTGCAGCCTCTTCATTCATTTTTATTATTTAGGGAATTCTCGTGTTCTTTAGCCTGGGGACAGGATAGGGCTGTGCAGGGGTGCTCATGACTTCAGGTGTAGAGCTCTGCGATCCTTGTTTAAAACAAACCTGTTATGTACTACCACAGATTTCCCAATGCCTCTGGTTCCCTACAGGCAAGACCTTTCTATCTTCTCGGTTTCTGTTGGTTGTGTTTTGGGATCTCAGGGTCTCATTATATAGCCCAGACTGTTTTTAGAATTATTATGGGCTACTCAGACTCCCTAGTCCTGGGATTACAGTCATACACCACAATCCCCAGCCAGACCTTTCTCTATCTTTGGAAAGTTCCTTCTGTCTCCATCATTCATCGTGTTGCTCTTGTGTATATTTTGTCTTTATTCTACAGTATTTTCAAGTATATTGTGTATATTTTTTTAGTTCACTTCCCAGCTTTCTTTTGCATTTAGTTACCCCAGAACAGGCTTAAAACTCCACAAGAAATGTCAGCTGTCTCTTCCAGGGCACCACACACACAGACACGGACAGCTTGTCCAAGTCTTCCAGAGCCTAACCCAACGGCTGCTGTTGTAGAGGAGGAATAAGAAATTTCTTGGCTATGATAGTGAAGTGAACTTTTGTCCCTTGATGTTTTTGCCTATCCATCATGGAATGTCCTTTCTGCCTTGAGGAATTTCCAATATTATAAATCTTGGGGGTAGGCAGTTCAGGCCATGACAACCAGACAAACCCACCTTAGACTTAGAACTGGGAACTGGAAATTTAAGAAATGAGGACACCAGGGAACTCTCTAGAAGAGTGCTGGAAGGTGTGGAACAGTGCTCGAAGCAGCTGTATTCCCATAAGCTGATGTTGCTGGTTATGTTTGCACACCAAATTCATACCCATTCCCTGATACCCTTAATAATTTTCTGCAGCCTAGCTCTGCTGCTCCCCTCCCCTCTCCTCAACCCCCACCCACAGCCTATCCTTGTTAAACGATCCTCTGTTTTCTTATCATCTTGTTCTCCTTTCTGGAACGCATCACAGAATTATTTCTCAGTATTTCTAGTGATTTTTTTTTTTCCAGTTGCCTGCTGTGTTGGCCATAGTGAAGCTTGATTAGCAATAACAAGATCTCAAGTCAGTAGTGATTTAAACTGCCTCTGACCAAAGCAGGTGGGTGGAGAAGGCAGCCACAGCAAGTCCACAGTCCTGAGTGACTCGGAGACTCGGGCTCCTTCTTTTTCCTTTACTACCCACACTGAGTACATCGTCCTTGACCCAAGGTCTGGCGGCTGGAGCCCTGCCACCAGATCCTCTCCAGGCAGAAGAGAAAGGAAAGGAAGACACACAAAAGACAAGCTTCCCAGCAGAGTGGCAAGGCCTGCCTGGAAAGCCCACAGTGCCTTGCCTCCTTTCCGTAGGTGACATTTAGGTGTGTGACTGATTATCATAAGCTGTCTGACAGGCTGACAGACGACCTTTTACTGGTGTGTTATAAAATGACCCCTTGTGCTCTTCACCTGGAAGGCTACAGTAAGTTGCAAATCATCTGTCTGTGCATACTGCCCAGTCTTAGTCTCCAAGTGCTTTGGTGGTAACTTGACTTGTCCAGATCTTCATTTACTTTCTTTCTTCAAATATCATCATTTTTATTTTCATTTTATGGATATGGTGGCTTCTCTTGTGTCCTTGACATATATTATTACTCCTTCCCTGTAAAATCTTTCTATTCTGTGTTTTCTCTAGATTCTTTCCCCGATTTGGTGCCCCCCAATACTTCATCTTCCCTCCCTCTCCCTCCTCCCTCCCTCTCCCTCCTCCCTCCCTCTCCCTCCTCCCTCCTCTCTCTCTCTCTCTCTCTCTCTCCTCCTTCATTCTCCTTCCCTTTCTCTCCCCCCCAAAAAAACTAGAAGAAAACAAAGCAACCAAACAGGGGGGGAAGCAAAGAAAAATCACCAGATGTGTACACACACACACACACACAGAGCCACACATGCATACACATCTACATGTATATACATACACACATGCATACATACCTGCACACACACTCAAACATATACACACCCACAAACATACAATCACAGAAAAACTGAAACCATAATAGGTAAGCAAAAAACCAGTAAGGTACAAGTGCCCAGACAAAGCATCATGAGACAAATTATCTCTAAAACTACCACTGAGTTTGTTTTGTGGTGGCCATTCACTGCAGGTCATGGGGTCTCCCTTAAGACTAGTGTGTATACCCAGTGAGGTTCTATTGAAGAAAAATAATTTTTCCTTTGCAATTGACAACTTGATGGAACATGTTCCACGAGCTCGACTTATTCATGCTCAACGAGTTATATAGGTGTGGTCTTCAGCATTAAAGCCTTGCTATCCATTTGTGTAGAATAACCAATAGCTTTTACAATAGCCTGAGTTGTTTGGGCGTTTCCATGGGGCCCCTTTGGCCAACAACTTATGTAGGTGTAACCCATTCCTGCTGCTGGAGATTTCACTTGGTGGTAAGAGGGGTCTAGTTGGGTCTTTGTCTTGCTTGTTATTTGGTGATTATATATAGATTTCTTTTGTATATGTATGTATTTTTAAAAGTTTCTACCTTAATGGGTTTCCATATAACCCCTCAAATGGCCCTTAGAGTTAGTGCCTCTCCCTGTATTTCCTCCTTTATCTCTTTCTTCACCCCCTCTCCACTTAATTCTCCCTTCCCAGTGTCTCTGTCCCCCACTGTCTCTCCATAACTATGTATTTTATTTCCCCTACATTAGGGGTTCCTTGCACCCTGCTTAGTCCCCTACCCTGTACTTTACCTCTGCTGTTATATGGATAGTAGCATGCCTATCAAAGACTTAAAAGCTAATATATAAGATGGTATGTAGAATGTTTGTCTTTTGGGGTCTGGGTTACCTCACTTTGGACGTTGTTTTCTGGCTTCATCGATGTACCTTCGAGTTTCATCTTAACAGCTGAATAACATCCCATTGTGTAACTGTATCACATTCTCATTAACCATTCACCTTTTGACGGCGGACATCTGGGTTGTTTCCAGTGTCTGGCTTTTATGAATAGGGCAGCAGTGAAAATGGACAAGCAAGTATCTCTGTAGTAGAGATACTTGTAGTATCTCTATAGAGTCTTTGGGGTGTACATCCAAGAGTGGAATAGCTGGATCTTGAGGTAGATCTATCCCCAGCTTCCTGATAGTGGCTATGCAATTTTTTTACTCCCATCAGCAATGGACAAATCTTCACCTTACCCGCATACTCTACAGCATGACCTGTCATTTGTCTTACTGGTGATCTTGGCCTTTCTTACTGGTAAGATGGAATCTCAAAGTAGTTTTGATTTGCATCTCTCTGATGACTAAGAATGTTAAACATTTCTTTAAGTGTTTCTCAAACATTGTTTTTCAACTTTGAGAATTCTCTATTTAGTTCTATACCCCATTTTTAATTGGGTTGTTTTCTTGATGTACATTGTTTTTAGTTCTTTATATATATTAGATATTAACCTATTAGATGTATAATTGCTATAGATCTTTTGCCATTTCATAGCCTGCTACTTTGAATGATGGTGTCCTTTGCCATATAGAGGCTTTTCAGTTTTATGAGGTCCTATTTATTTATTGTTTGTCTTAGTGCCTGTACCATTGGTGTCTCATTCAAAATATCTTCTCTTGTGCCAATGAGTTTAGGCTATGCCCCGCTTTCTCTTCTACCAGATTCAGAAATGCATAAGGTCTTATGATGAGGCCTTTGATCCATTTGGAGTTGAGTTTTGTGCAAGGTGATAAATATAAATCTATCTATAGTCTTCTACATGCAGGCATCCAGTTTGATCAGCACCATTTGTTGAAGATGCTGTCTTTTTTTTTTTCTGCTGTGTATTTTTGGCTTTGTCAAAAATCACATGTCTTTGGGGTTTTTAATTTGATTCCTTTGATCAGCATGTTTGTTCTGTGCCAATACTGTGCTTTTTAAAAAAATTATTATTATTATAGTTCTGTAGTACAATTTGAGGTTGGGGATGGTGATCCCTTCAACAGTTCTTTGATTATTCAGGATTGTTTTAGCTATCATGTGTGTGTGTGTGTGTGTGTGTATGTGTGTGTGTGTCTGTCTATATGAAGCTGAAAATTGTCCTTTTAATTTTTATGAAGAATTGTGTTGGACTTTTGAAGGGTATGGCTTTGAACATGTAGATTGCTTTTGGTAGAATGGCATGTTACTATATTAATCCTGCCATAGAACTGAGCATGGGAGATCTTTCATCTTCTGATATTTTCTTCAATTTCTTTTTCCAGTGTCTTAAAGTTGGTATCATACATGTATTTCACTTGCTTGCTTAGAATTGCCCAAGCTCTATCTCTCTATATGAAGCTATTGAAAAATGTATTATTTTCCTCTGTTTATCATTTGTGTCTAAGAAAGCTACTGATTTTTGTGTGTTAATTTTGTATCCTGCTACTTTCTGAATGTGTTAATTAGCTGTAGAAGTTTCTGATGGAATATTTTAGGATCACTTGTGTGTGCTATCTTATCATCTGCAAATAAACATACTTGACTTCCTTCTTTCCACTTTCAATACCCTTGATATCCTTCAGTTGTTTTATTGCTCTAGCTAAGACTTCAAGCATATATTGAATAGGTATGGAGAGAGTGGACAGCCTTGTCTTGTTCCTGATTTTTGTGGAAATGCTTTGATTTTTCTCTCCATTTAATTTGATGTTGGCTATGGGCTTACTGGAAACTGCCTTTATTATGTTGAGGCAATTATTATTTATTATGTTCTTTGTAGCCCTTACTCTCCAGGACTTTTATCATGAAGGGGTGTTGCATTTTGTCAAAAAGGCCCTTTCTGTATCTATTGTGATGATTATGTGGTTTTTGTCTTTCAACCTGTTTATATGGTAGATTACATTTATTGATTTCTCTATGTTGACCATCTCTACATTTCTGGGATAAAGCCTTCTTAATCATAACAGGTGATTTTTATGTATTTTTGTATTTAATATGTAAGTATTTTATTGAAAATTTTTTGCATCTATGTTCATAAGGGAAATTAGTCTATAATTCTCTTCCTTTGTTGGGTCTTTATGTGGTTTGGCTATCAAGAGAATTGTAAAGCTCAGAAAATGAATTGGGTAATTTCCCTTCTGTTTCTATTTTGTGGACTAATTTGAGAAGTATTGGCGTTTGCATTCCCTCTTCCTTAAAAGTCTGATAGAATTCACTGCTAAAGCTATCTGGCACTGTTTTGGCTTTGTCGTTGTTGTTGTGACACTTTTAATGACTGCTTCTCTGTAACTAGGGTTACATATTTATTTAAATTGCTTAAGTGTTCCTGATTTAACTTTTGTGAGCCATACATATTGAGAAGATTATCTCTTTCTTTTAGAGTTTACAGTTTGGTAGAGTACAAGTTTTTAAAAGCATATCCTTATGTGGTTCTATGGTTTTCTTCCATGTCTGTTGCTATGCTCCCCTCTTCATTTCCAATTTTGTTAATTTGGATAAGGGTTTGTCGGTCTTGCTGATTTTCTCAAAGAGCCAACTTTGTCTCGTTGATTCTTTTTTGTTTGTTCATCTGTTTCTATTTTATTGATTCCAGGCCTAAGTTGATTAATTCTTGCTGTCTACTTCTTCTGGTTGTTGTTTATTCTTTTTGTTCTAGAGCTTTCATGTGCATTGCACAGGCTTTTATTAAAGCACCTGCTTATCTTTTCAGAGTTAGAACTAGCATACACTTAGCCTTTTTATATCTATGATCTTCATCTGGACATTTAATCAAATTCAGATGAAAAGTATTTGGGGGAAAAAAGTGAAATTGCTACTAGTCTGTCTTGTTATTTAGTCCTCTATATAATGATTATTTCATCTATAGTGAAATCAAGCATTCTTCTTCTTTTTTTTTTTAAATCTTAATCACTAATGGTACAGTTTAATTATTAGTTAAATAGTATTACATTTTTTAGGCACCATAAATAATGTAAACATAATTTACCATGTGAAAGAATATGTAAGTTCTATGAAATAATTACATTTCATGTGCAAGATGTGAAGTTTGGTATCCATGGGGATCCTGAAACAAATTATCAGTGGATGACAAGGGACAGATGACTAGACTGAGAGCCATCTAGTAGAAGACCTGAATACAACAAGACTCGTTGTTCAGGACACCATACTGCAGAATGGCTGAGAATAAACTGACCTCTTTGCTGGCCCAAATGTGAACAGCTGAAGGCTTTCCCTGGACCTCTTTTTACTCCTTTTGGTTCTAACATGTGAGAGAGGGGAGACACAGATGGAAGCTCGGATTCTGGAAATTGGATGAAACAAAGGAGTTGGCAAGTCTTACTGTGTAGGGCACAGATCCTCTCTGCTGTTCCTCTGTGCCGAGCCCAGACACCCTGGATAGGTTTGTTCAGAGGAAGAATACCTTGGACAGGAGATTGCAAACAAGAAGTTCATCCTTAGCTTGCTGGGCAGGAAAGAGGGTCTTAGCATACAGATCATACAGAGACGAACCTTTCACCAGCCCCCTGGTCCTGGTCAGCCTATGGGACATGGTGCCACTCCTAGACTGAGTTCTGCTGAGGTCCTCCAGGTAGAATGACTGGTTCCCATCAGCACCAGCTGTTTCCCTTTTCTGCTCCACATAGGATGTCTTCACTGTTACTTCTTCTCGGGCTTATTTTCATCTCTACTCTCTGTCTTCTGTTTCTGGGTTGCACTTGTTTCAATGCCTTTTTGTCTTCTGCGGTGACATGACAGACACATGGTGAGTTTTCAGGTTAATTCTTTTGTACATTCATGTATTATCTCTCTTTTACATGTATGCATTCATCATGTATGTATTCATTTAACATTTATTTTACATATATGCATACATGTGTATATGGTACACTTGCTGATGCCAAAGGACAGCTTGCAAGAACTGGTCCTCGTGGGTCCTGGGGATTGAACTCAGGTCATCAGGTTGGTAGAAAGTGCCCTTACCTGCTGAGCCATCTCACTGGGCCAGTCTGTGAATTTTAATGAATGAAGTGGACACAATCCAGCTGTCCAGTCTTAGCATTGCCCGGGCTTCTGTTGGCTGTTCCCTGTGTCTCTCTCCTTGCTACCTTTACCTTGCCTCAGCCACTCCTCATCTCATTGTTAGACTTTTGCCAAGTCTCCAAGCTAGCGTCCTACTCCTGTCTTCCCCATCCTCTTCTTTGCTCTGTTCATAGAAGAACCTTTCTCTCTTGCTTAGAAGCCTCTGTGGGCTCCCATCACTCCTGTCAGAAGTGCAGAGCTGTGCCAGCCACATGCTCAGCTCTTCAGCCCTGCTCTGGCCCACATACTCCTGAGCCCCTGAACTTGGAGCATTGCAGCTGAGCCCAAGCTAGGGCCCTAAATCCATCACTTTCTTCTCTATACCCTGTGCTGTCCCCTCAGACTGCCTCACCACCTCCTCCTCCTCTCTCTATTTGGAGAACTCTGACGTTTCAAATCCATCTGGCTTTTAAAAGACGTTCAGTGTTTTTGAGGACCTAGAGAATTTTTCCAGTATGCAACCAAAACATTTGACTCTTGGGAGGCGCCTAAGCTCTTATCAGGGTCGCAGGCCTTTATATCAGGCTTGCTTACACAGTCAGGTTCAGGCCCATTCATCTGCTTGTCTTAAGGAAAATAAGCATCCATTTTCTTCCTCTGCTATGGCTTTGATGTTTCTCTGGGTCACAAACTGTTCCTTTTTCACCTCCATATCCATCACAGTGTTCCCTTCTCATCTGGGGGATGCAGAGAGCATTTGGTAAGGCTTAGTTAAATGGGTGAGCAGTTGAACAACTGTTGCCCCAAAACTTGAAACACTGATCAGTAAAATAGGCAAGAAGAGTTAAACTGTTAAACAAGTGTAGTCTTTAATAACTCAAATGCCGTCAAATGGTATGAATCAGAAGCAAATATTCTTGACAGCGTGGGTCAAAAATAACTTGGGCTGTATTTTATACCTTACATACACATGGAGTCTTTATTTATACCAGCTGGGCAAGAGAGATATTTCTGACTATCATCATCAAAGCAAAAAAAAAGGAGCTGATTAACTAGAAATGAAAAAAAAAACATTTATACAATACAGCATCACAGAAGGGAACAATTACCCTGCCAAACACAACTGATAAAAGCGTACCTTCTAAAGCCCATTACTTTTAAAAACAGGAAGGTCAGACTCCAGATTCTTCTGAGAGCTCAGGAGACATGAATACACAGTTTACATTGGAAAAATCCAGTGCCCGGATTCATTCATGCCCATTCAGCAAGAGTTTTATTCTGAAGTATGCATTGCCAGGACCTAAAATTAGCAATCCTGTTGAGTGTCCTATGAGACTTCACAGAGGTTAAGTCTTCAATATGAATCATTTCATCCCTAAGCCCCGAGACAAGTACTTGTTATTAGCCTTTTATGGATGATAAAGCCGGAGGGTGGAGAAGTTGGACACTTCAGTGTAATGATCATAAAAAGATTAAGAAATATAAGAATATGTCCTATCTGGATGTGTGGTGAGGTATGGGGGAAGGGGGTGCCTTGGTGGGCCCATGCTGAGGCATCCCGTCTCCTCCCCCCCCCAACCAGCCACACGATGGTATAAGAATAGAGTTTATTCAGGGCATGGGGAGGGTAGTTAAGAGAGTAGTAGAGGCAGAGAGAAGGAGAGAATAGAGAAGTAGGGCTGGCCATGACCACGTGGAAGGAGGGGAGGAAGGGAATGGGGAGGGGGGGAGCAAGAGTATGAGAGTAAGAGAGGGAGGAGGTGACAAGCAGCCCCTTTTAGAATAGGCCAGGTCTACCTGGCTGTTGCCAGGTAACTGGGGAGGAACATACCTGGCTGCTCCTCTCGGGTGGAGTCCAGACAGAATGCCAACATTTAGGAAGTCAGACAGTCAGAATTTCACAGGTTTGTCTGACTTTAAAAGCACAGTGCAAAGTACCAGAGAGGTGGCTCAGTGGTTAAGAGCACTTACTGCTCTTACAGAGGACCTGGGTTCCCAACACCCACATGGCAGCTCACAACCAACTGCAACTCTTATTCTAGGGGATCCAGTGCATCTTCAGGCACTTGCATGCTTGTGGTACACATAAATGCATGCACACATGCACATAAAAAATAAATTAAAATGCACAATATAAAAGTGTATGCTACTTTCTGAGGGTGCCTGTTGGGACCTAGACTCTGGTACTAATTAAATGAACACAACCTAAACCACCTTTTAGATGTCATTACAGCTATGTGTGGTAGCCCATACCTGTAACCCCAGCAAGCAGGAGGCTAAAGGGGAAGATTTCTAGGAGTTTGAAGCCAGCCTGGGCTACATAGTGAGTTTCAGACTAGCCTGGACTGCACAGTTAGATACTGTCTTAAATAAACAAAATTATGTTTATTAAGTCATTAACAATTTAAATAAAAGGTACAGGTCTGATGATCAGATACAATTTACTGTAAGTAATATCAGATAATCCATTCTTGGCTTTTTTTTTCTTTTTTTTTTTTTTTGCCGGTGGATTTTTATGACAGGATCTCTTTGTATGGGCTTGGCTTTTCGGGAACTCACTCTATAGATCAGGCTGGCCTCAAACTTATATCTTCCTGCCTCTGCCTCCCAATTGCTGGGATTAAAGGCATGTGCCACTACCACCCAACTTCTTGGACCTTGTGGTTTAAGTTCTTGATCAAATCCAAGAACATGTTGGCCATTATTTCAAGTGTTGTCTCCGGTGCTGTTTCTCTCTAGAAGCCCTGCCCCATGCCTTTGGTCCCTGTCATCGTCCCACAGATCACTGGGACTTCTTTCTTTGTATTAGTTCCGCTCCTCTGACTTTGAGGTCATGGGTTTTCCATTCTTCTCAGTTTGCTGGTAAGTCCACCTAGCAAACTTTCATCTCATCATCATCTTCTTAGCTGGAAGTCTCACTCTCTCCTCCGGTATGGCTTATACTTCCCCATTGATGGCTCCTATTTTTTTTTCAATTTTTATTAGATATTTTCTTCATTTACATTTCAAATGTTATCCCGAAAGTCCCCTAAACCCTCCCCCATCCCCTGCCCTGCACCCACACCCACATCTTGGCCCTGGAGTTCCCCTGTACTGGGGCATATAAAGTTTGCATGACCAAGGGGCCTCTCTTCCCAATGATGGCCAACTAGGCCATCTTCTGCTATATATATGGAGCTAGAGACATGAACTCAGGGGGTACTAGTTAGTTCATATTGTTCTTCCACCTATAGGGTTGGAGACCCCTTCAGCTCCGTGGGTACTTTCTCTGGCTATTCCCTTGGGAACCCAGTGTTCCATCTAATAGCTGACTGTGAACATCCACTTCTGTGTTTGCCAGGCACTGGTATAGCCTCCCACGAGACAGCTATATCAGGGCCCTTTCAGCAATATCTTGCTGGCATATACAATAGTGTCTGCATTAGGTGGCTGATTATGGGATGGATCCCCGGATGCAGCAGTCACTGGTTGGTCCATCCTTTTGTTTCAGCTCCACACTTGATCTCTGTAACTCCTTCAATGTGTGCTTTGTTCCTAATTCTAAGAAGGGCTGAAGTGTCCACACTTTGATCTTCATTCTTCTTGAGTTTCATGTGTTTAGCAAATTGTATCTTGGATAATCTAGGTTTCTGGGCTAATATCCACTTATCAGTGAGTACATGTTATGTGAGTTCTTTTGTGACTGGGTTACCTCACTCAGGATGATGCCCTCCAGATCCATCCATTTGCCTAGGAATTTCATAAATTCATTGTTTTTAATAGCTGAGTAGTACTCCATTGTGTAAATGTACCATAATTTCTGTATCCATTCCTCTGTTGAGGGACACCTGGGTTCTTTCCAGCTTCTGACTATTATAAATAAGGCTGCTATGAACATAGTGGAGCATGTGTCCTTATTACCAGTTGGAACATCTTCTGGATATATGCCCAGGAGAGGTATTGCAGGATTCTCTGGTAGTACTATGTCCAATTTTCTGAGGAGCCGCCAGAGTGATTTCCAGAGTGGCTGTACAAGCTTGCAGTCCCACCAACAATGGAGGCATGTTCCTCTTTCTCCACATCCACGCCAGCATCTGCTGTCATCTGAATTTTTGATCTTAGATGGCTCCTATTTTTAAGGCCATTGCTATCATGGTCCCTAAGCCACTGATACTCTACTTTCCTTTAGTGCTCTGCATGTATTTAGAAGGAGTGCTCTGAAGTCTGTAACATGTAGGCTAACATGTAGGCTCACTCCTAGTTCCCTTCACTTGATTATTGTTTTCTATTAAAAAAAATGGGTTAGAGTTCTCTGTTTCTTTGCATGTCTTATAATCTTGAGTTGAAAAACCAGACAATGTATGTGATATTTTATAGCAGTTCTCAGTTCTAATAAACTCGTATAAATTTTTGTATGTTATATGTATCTTATAAGTTCATGTTTGTCTAAGTAAAACTGTGAAGTTGAACTGTGGGATGAGTCTCTTCTGCAGTGTGTGTGACTGATATCTTTAGTTGGCTGTATATTTTAGTCTTAATTTTTGCCTTTTGAAGCCTGCCCCACCACCAGAAGATAGCGAAGTCTACATCCTCCCACTAGCAAAGTGAAGAAGTGATGGACTGCCCTATTTATTTCTGCTCACCACATTTAGCTTGCAAAGTTAACTTTTCTCCCTGATCCAAGTTGCTTTGTACCCTCTGCAAGCTTGCAGCTAGCAGGAAGTCTAGCAATTGTTTTTGTTTGTTTTTAAATGTTTTAAATTTATTCTTTGATAATTTCATCTGTGCACACATTACATCTTGATCATACCCGGGAGTTTTCTGTTTGGTTTTTGATTTTCTTTGGTACTTGGGATTGAACTCAGGGCCCTGTGTATCCCAGGTGAGCACTCTGCCACTGAACAACAGCCTCAGAATTGTTTTTTTCCTTTCTTTTATGTCTATGAGTACACTGTTGCTCTCTTCAGACACACCAGAAGAGGCCATCGGATCCCATTACAGATTGTGAGCTACCATGTGGTTGCTGGGAATTAAACTCAGAACCTCTGGAAGAGCAGTCAGTGCTCTTAACCACTGAGACATCTCTCCAGCCCTGCTTTTTCCCTTTTATTTTTGAGGTAAAATTGAGGGTCTCACTAAATTGCTCCTGTTGCCTTTGATCTTACAATCCTCCTGCCTCGGTCTCCTGAGAATATGTGATTACATTCCTGTTATACTTCTGGGCCCTACACTCCAGCAGCTTTTGAAAAATAAATGCTTTTCAATTAATTTCCCTATTTGGTAAGTTTCTGAAGCCCTGAGGTAGTTGTTTTTAGAACAAACATGCACACACACACACACACACACACACACACACACACACATACACACACACACACACACACACACAGAATTATACACTTACTTTGGAGAGGGAGACTAGTGGTCTCTTCCTCTCACCATAGCTGAAAGTCCCTCTGGTTCATGAAGAGCAACCTTTGAAGATTTAACAAGAATTAGAAAATTGTATAATTGTCCTGATTTAGAAAAATCTGTTTGGGAAATTGTGTATCAGGAAAACGACCCAACCCAAACAGCAAACGAAAAACTGTGTTCTCCATTGTTATGGTGACATTGCTTGTATTGATGACAAACTAGAAAGAAATGTTCAACATTTGGAAAGTGGTTAAGCAAACTGTAATATCAATGTGGTTGGAATATCATGTGGATTTTAAACACAATTCTGTGCAATGTAAATCTGGTTTCTATGTGCTGCTTAGCAAAGGGACTCCAGCCAGCCTGAGCACGGCAGACATAGCTCTGGCAGGCCTTGCTCCTCTTCCGTATCCCTCTGCCTAAAACCGTTAGATTACATTCCTAGAGCTAGCCACCAAGGTCCACTTTCTTATTTGGCCACTTCCTCCTCCTGAGGCTGACTACCAAGGTCCAGCTATCAAAGTATTGAAGTCCAGCAATCAAAAGCCCCCTTCATCTCACCTAATTAACATGACCAATTAAAATTAAACATGTCATCCTAACACAGGGTTTCCCCCTTTATTTTTATAAATGGCCATTTTCCTATGGGCCACATCTGTCTTCTCTCTACCCAGAAGTAGTCCTTGTGTCTCTGACAAATATCCCTTCCCCCTCTCCCTTGTTCCCTTCCACCTCTCCCTTGTCCTCTGTCTCCCGTCTTCATCTCTTTCTTTCTTTTCTTTTTTTCTTTTTTGGTTTTTCGAGACAGGATTTCTCTGTATAGCCCTGGCTGTCCTGGAACTCACTTTGTAGACCAGGCTGGCCTCAAACTCAGAAATCCTCCTGCCTCTGCCTTCCAAGTGCTGGGATTAAAAGCGTGCGCCACCCTTCGACCTAGGATTCTCTTTACATCTTCCGATAAAGATACAGGGGTCGGGTGTAGAAGTATATTCTTACTAGTAGAATGCTTGCTTGTCCTAACAAGGCACTGGATTTGATCTCCAGCATCACAGAAAGAAGGAGGATGGAAGGGAGAAAAGGAATGAATGTTCAGAGATGGTTTAGTAGAAATTTTAAGTAATTTCTATAAAAGTTCTTAAATTTGTAACTAAAAAGTGGATACAATTGTGTTTGTTTCCCCATGCCTAGAATGTTAGTGTGTGCATGAATTTCATGAACATAAAAGGTTGTAGACATGCCACTAGATTTTAAGTCAATAGTATGTGCTGTTTATTGGTTTGCTATTATTTACCTGAACAATGCACAACTTGGCTCACCTCTTGCTTTCCAACTGTAGGCTTGATAACATAGAGCTGCCTTCCTGGTCTTGCTGCCACAGGGCACTATTCTTCTCCTCCTCGTGTATTTGTAATCCTCCCCCGACATACACATCTACACATACTTCCTTTAGGAACAATATAGACGCTTCTTTTGGGCTTGTTATAGGGTGTCCTGATAATCCCATAGCAAGCTGAAGTGGTGGAAAATACATGGAACACACCCAACCGACTGAATACTACTGCCTTAGCGCTGCAGGCCTGTTATATATCTGTTGTTTCCTTTTATGATCATGGGGCTGTATGGATACTCTGGGACAGTGTCTTCTGAAGAGAGTGGTACTGATCAAAAGGACCCAAAACGAAGTGCAGTTTCTCCTGAATGCATATTCTGCCCCCTGCACCTTTGACAAGTAGCTAAATCTAAGTTGCACCATCCAGAGTCAGGGGCTAATTATGTAATTGAGGTTGTATAAGATCGAGTGTTGGGAAAGAGAGATCCTAACATCTGATAAATCTCAGAGAGGCAGAAAGATACATCCTTGGCCAATAGTGTTTCCTCTAAATCAAAAAGGCAGCTGTATTTCATTAAGCCTGTGATTGAAAAGAATGACTCACGCAACGACATGTTAAAATTGCACATCATAAGTCACAGCACTCAAAACAGAATTCCTTCTACAGTAATTCTGGCAGGCATGGTGGCTCATACCTGAATCCCAGCACTCTGGGGGCTGAGGCAGGGGGATTCTGACAGCCTGGTCTTCACAGCTAGAGTCTATCTCAAAAGAAAAAAGACAGTCGAACCATCATCCATTCAAACCAGTGGTAAATCTTGACAGATTTTGTTTAAATTCACAGTTGGGAGATTTATTAAGTATTTCTTACTCACAAACTCTTAAATGCCTGGAGATTTTAAAAGGGATATTTACCATTCACATACAGATTCAGAACTTTGAGTATTATAACTTGTAAGCACACGATGAAATCAAATGAGTTTAGAGACCATGAAGATGTCTTTGGGGGGGGGGGTTGAATGGCTCATTTGTTCAACCCCATGTGTGGGGTGTCTGCATTCTGTAGAGCATTTTCAGTGCTGGAAGAGCATGCTTGGCAGTAACAGGAAGAGCTATGGTGGGGTTTTCATTCCTGAGGGGGAGGAAATGAATGCTTGGCAAACATACACTGCACTGTAAGTGATAAATATGATAAAGAATAAAAAAAAACAGACAATGGGACATAGACTTGGTCTACATTAGTTACTTTACACACTGCTGAGGAAACAATACCTCAGAAGAACAACTTAGGGGAGAAAGGGTTTGTTCTGGCTTACAGTTCAAGGGTAGAGTCCACCGCAGTGGCAGGAGCTTACCAGAGTCAGGAAGCAGAGAGTGATGGGTGACTGTTCTCAGCTTTTACATTTTCTTTTTTTCTTTTCCTTTATTGGATACTTTATTTACATTTCAAATGTTATCCCCTTTCCTGGTTTCCTCTTTGGAAATCCCTTATTCCATCCCTCCTCCCCCTGCTTCTATGAGGGTGTACCCCCATCTTCCCACCCACTCCTGACTCCCTGCTCTGACATTTCCCTATACTGTGGCATCAAGCCTTCACAGGACCTCCCATTGATGCCCAACAATGCCATCCTCAGCTACATATGCAGCTGGAGCCATGGGTCCCTCCATGTGTACTCTTTGGTTGGTGGTTTAGTCCATTGAAGCTCTGGAGGGTCTGGTTGGTTGATATTGTTGTTCTTTCTACGGTGTTGCAAACCTCTTTAGCTCCTTCAGTCCTTTTTCTAACTCCTCCATTGGGGACCTTGTGCTCAGTCCAATGGTTGGCTGTGAGCATCTGCCTCTGTATTCATCAGGCTCTGGCAGAGCCTCTCAGAAGACAGCTATATCAGGCTCCTGTCAGCAAGCACATCTTGGCATCTGCGGTAATGTCTAAGTTGGTGATTATATATGGGATGAATCCCCAGGTGGGGCAGTCTCTGGATGGCCTTTCCTTCAGTCTCTGCTCTACACTTTGTCTCCATATTTCCTCTTGTGAGTATTTGGTTCCCCTTCTAAGAAGCACTGAAGCATCCACACTTTGGTCTTCCTTTTTCTTGAGCTTCATGTGGTCTGTAAATTATATCTTGGGTATTCTGAGCTTCTGGGCCAATATCCACTTATCAGTGAGTGCATACCATATGTGGTTTTTTTGTGATTGGGCTACCTCACTCAGAATGATATTTTCTAGTTCCACCCATTTGCCTAAGAATTTCATAAAGTCATTGTTTTTAATAGCTGAATAGTACTCCATTGTATAAATGTACCACATTTTCTGTATCCATTCCTCTGTTGAGGGACATCTGGGTTCTTTCCAGCTTCTGGCTGTTATAAATAAGGCTGCTATGAACATAGTGGAACATATGTCCTTGTTATATCTTGGAACATCTTTTGGGTATATTCCCAGGAGTGGTGTAGCTGGGTCCTCAGGTAGTAATATGTCCAATTTTCTGAGGAATTTCCAGACTGATTTCCAGAATGGTTGTACCAGCTTGCAATCCCACCAGCAATGGAGGAGTGTTTCTCTTTCGCCACATCCTCACCAGCATCTACTGTCACCTGAGTTTTTGATCTTAGCCATTCTGACTGGTGTGAGGTGAAATCTCAGGGTTGTTTCTATTTCTATTTCCCTGATAACTAAGGATGTTGAACATTTTTTTAAGTGCTTCTCAGCCATTCAATATTCCTTAGTTGGGAATTCTTTCTTTTTAGCTCTGTAACCCATTTTTAATAGGGTTATTTGATTCTCTGGATCTAACTTCTTGAGTTCTTTCTATATATTGAATATTAGCCATCTATCTAATGTAGGATTGGTAAAGATCTTTTCCCAATCTGTTGGTTGTGGGTTTTGTCCTATTGACAGTGTCCTTTGCCTTACAGAAGCTTTGCAATTTTATGAGGTCCCATTTGGTCTAGTATTCAAACTCAAAGAATGTCACCATTCCTACTTTTAGGATGGGTCTTCCTATGTTAATTAACCTAACCCTGATGATCTCTGACAGGAAAATCTAGAGAGTTGTCTCCTAGAGAGTCTAGAATCTGCAAGTTGATAGTGAACACTAACCATCCCTGTCAGGGAGGAAGGTGTGGCATCTCACACACATTCATCAGAAAGGATCTTGTTGGGAGGCTAATAGGCTAAAGTGCTCTACTGAAATTAAACATGTAGTGGTTTGCTCACAACAGAAGGTTATTTCTCACTTACATCACCAATCTAAGAAGGGTATTCCAAGTCTGTGGGAGGTTATCTTCAGGGAACCAGGCTTCTTCAAAGATCTGAAGACACACAGTCCCCTTGGACCTTGCCATGACAATGTCACAGCTGAGCTACACATTCAGATCTCAGGCAGAGAAAAAACAGAAAAGATACACAGACTCCCAAAGGTGTTGGCTCAGAAGTGTCACTCTCCATGGCTGCTCTCTCTTGGTGAAATCTTAGTCATATGACCGTATAACTACAAGAACTTCCTAGGGATACAGTAGTTGTGATCTACCACAGGACCTACTGCAGTAAGCAGATGAAAGATGAAACCGTCTTAGACAAGAAAGGGAGCCACAGGTGGCGGGGAGTGACCATATTCAGGATCAACTGGGTATACAGATGGAACGGAGGTAGATGTGAGACAGAAGTCAGCAGGAATATTCGCTGCTTATAGAAATCGTATCGTTCACCCAGTCTTCAAGAAAGATTTGGGAAGAGTAGATTTCATTTTTAACCATTTTAATTTTGAGATGCTTAAAAGGGGAAGTGTTGGCAAGGCAATTAGATATTGAATCTTAAGTTCAGAGATGACCCATATCTTAGCATATGGCTAGCATTTAAGGCACAGGACAAGATAAGCTCTCTTATAGGTGGGTGCCTAGGGAAAAAGAAGGGTGCCGAGGCCTGGACATGAAGGTGCTCCAGTAGTTTTGAAGGAGAGAGGGGAAAGAACAAAAGAGACCATGAAGGGATGAAGAGGAAAACAGGAAGGTGGGGTACACTGAAGAGGAAGGCATTTCAAGGAGATCTAATGTAGTCAAACAGGGTGAGTGGGGCTTGAATTAGATTCAGATCATTGGCAACCTTGGTAAGAGTACTCAGTGAAATCAGGGATCTTCAGAGTGGAGTAGTGAGGCCAGATGTGATGATACGTGCCTCTAATCTTGGCACTTGGAGGTTGTTGAGACAGGAGGGTTGCAAGTTTGAGGCCACCCTGGCTGCACAGCAAGACCTTGTCTCAAAAACAAAGAGTAGATTGAAAAATATTGAAAAAATAATGGGCTGGAGATACTGTCTTAGTTAGGGTTTTATTGCTGTGAAGAGACACCATGACCAAGACAACTCTTATAGAGGACCACATTTAATTGAGGCTGCTTACAGGTTCAGAGGTTAAATCCATTATCATAATAGCAGGAATCATGGCAGAATCCAGGGAAGATATGGTTCTGGAGAAGCCAAGAGTTCTACATGTTGATCCACAGGCAACAAGAAGAGATTTGAGTAGATGTATTGTTGTGTTAGGTTTCCTACAATGACAACCTTCAAGTGTAGTAAACAATATTTAATATCCTATCCTGGGGCTTCTTCCCCTCCTTAGACCATGTATGCTCCCAGATAAAAGACACACACACAGCCTTCACATTTTTATAATATGCCTTAGGCAGCACAATAGCTGGGAGCTGTCTATCCTTCATGCTGTTAGAATCTACTCTTGATAACCCCAAATTGTCACTTATTATTTACTGTGTTCCATTTGGGCTGTTCTTAAACCAATCGGGCAGCCTTCTGGGCCCATGGATACATGTATTCCATGTTCTCTTGGCCCTTATCTCATGGCAGCTCTCCTTCTCCCTCCTGCACATTCTTCTTCTTCCATGGTAGCTCCTTCCTGCTCCCTCCTTGCTCTCTCCAGCAAGCCTGAGAAACCTCAACCCCATCTATGTCTCTTCTGCCCAGCTATTAGCTGTTGGCATCTTTATTTACCAATCAGAATTAACTAGGAGGTAAGGTCCCAGGGGCTACATGCAGACTCCAGGTCTTGGGACCCACACTTAATATTACAATAGACAGTAAAAGACAAAACTTCAACCCCCAAATATGGCTAAGGGAGGAGAAATTGAAGCGAGTGGAAGAAAAGATTGCAGGAGTGAAGCTTTCAAGGAACTGAGAGGAGGGTGCTGAGTGTGTTATTTATATAAAAGCTGCCGTGACCAATGGTGGAGTACTGACAGAGGAAGAGTTGCAAACTGACATCCTTACTCAGAGAAGGGCAAGAGATAGATAACCAGGAAGATGGTAAAAGCTACAATGATAAAGGGCAAAGTGTCAGACTTTCTGTTGCTGTTAACAAATCCCCAAGGACAGTGAGTTAAAGAGAAGGCTCAGTTGCTTTACTTTTTAGTGGCATCGCTAAGACATCATCTCTTTGGGTAGCCCAGACTGGCCTAGAATTCGTGATCTTTGTGCCTTAGCTTCTTTAGTGCTGTGATTACAGATTCCACTAGTACAGATGTACAGAGGGACTAGTTCTAAAAGGCACAGGGCCCTGAGTAGAAAGCAGCCCAGGCTTGCACTGAAATGCAAAATGATTGCCAGCTGTAAGCCCGAGCCTCAAGAGCAATATGGATGCATGTACACCGAGGGCATAGAAACGTATAATACGTATATAAGAATGCATATGCATGTGATAGTGAATTCTGTGAAAGGAAGGACATGGGACAAAGGAAACAAAACCAGTATGAAGAGTTAGGTTTGTGTGGTAGGGATGAACTTTTGTGAAGCAGTGATATGCAAGGTCTATGACCTGAAGCGTGGATGACAGGCAGGCAGATAAGGGATCGATGAGAAGAGAATTCCGGCAGGATTCCAGACACCTCCTACCCATCAGAAGCAGCCTAGGGAGAGGAGAAAATAAGTGCGTGAGACAGGACCAGGGCATAGATGAAGAAGCTCGGAGAGAGGAGCTGCTACATGCCAAGGTACTTTGGCTGAAGAAGGAATTTGATACTGAAAAGTAAAGAGTTGAAGGAGTTGACACATTTCCTGAGCAACTAGCTATGGAAGTTCAGTGTCAAAATAAGGCGCAATCACACAGCAGAGTCCAGCATTCTCAGTTGCTTGGCTCACCACGCATGGTGTTCTTGGTGGTAGACCACAATGTTAAACCATCTATATGTATTTTCATGGTTCAATACCATGAGCATGTCTGGAATCATGTAAATTGAGAATGCAGTGCTAAATAAAACATTCAACCCTGAGAAGCTCCGGTGTCCCTGAAGCCCATGATGAAGGGGGGTGGAACGTGTACGTATTAGTGCTCAGATCCTGTTATCAGCTTCTCGTCTGTATCTGAGACCAGGCTAAGCTAGCTTCAATTACCAGAAGTTAGATGGCGGCAAAAACTATCCTGTCGTAGACAAAAGCCAGCCTGGACAGACCATCAGTTCCAGTGTTCACACCAGGACTCAAACACCAGGTGTCCAGCTCCCCTCTTCTGACCCCCTCCATCTGAAAGAGAGGGAAGATCTAGACTTGGGGTTCCCCTGGATGGCAGATACAGACCAATGTGCAGTAGACTAGAGAGGCTCCCGCTTCTACTCTGGCCTTTCTTCCTGTTCTTTTCAGGTGTGTGCTGGTGTGAGGCCATAAGTCCTTTGTCCTTTCCTCTCTGTGAGCAAGTAACAGAAGCTAGCTCTAGGCTGATACACAAAATCTGGGGACATGAGTGTGTAGGCATTTACTTATAAATGAGTAGAGTGGTGGTAGTTTCTAATGAAGGATGTGGCTAACTCATTTTTGTTTTTGTTTTTAGATTTCTTTCTGAAATGCAGACTTCAGGAACAAGAGGTCCAAAGGAGATCAAGTGCTTTCTATGCTTGCATGTGTAACCCCTGGGTCTCCCTGTTAGGGGTGAGTAATTTCATCTTGATCTCCGTGTCCCTAAAAATTCAGGTGAAGTTAATTAGCATCAAATTTAGGATTAAATTGTTTGCTTTATTGGAATTAAGGTGAGATTGCCATGACAAGATTTACATTTAATGAACCACTCATTTTAATCAATTATCTACTAATACTTAAGGTAATCATATCGGATAAACTCTGGGTTACTAATTCATGATGATTTGTTGATTGCAGGGAGGAATGGGGCACGGAAATAATGTGATAGTTAATTTCAAACGTCTAGATGTCTCCTAGAATGGACTGAGAGACAGGCTTTTGGGCATGTCTGTGAGGTTTATCTTGATCAATTGAGGTGGGAAGAATTGCCCACTATGGGTGGCACCATACCTTAGGCTGGGATCCTAGCCTGGATATAAAGGAGAAAATGAGCTCTACAATCATTCTTCACTCTCTGCTCTAGACTGTGGGTTCGATGTAACTGGCTGCCTCAGGTTCCCACTGTTGTGACTCCTCACCATGATGGACTATGACATGAGCCTCTAACTGTGAGGCAAAATAAACTCTTTCTTCCTTAAGCTGCTTTTTTCAGAATAGTTTATCACAACAACAGGAAAAAGTAACTAAGGCAGAGTGTTTGCTTGGTGGTTTTGATTAAGTGGTGACTTTTAAAGTGGTATTTCTCCCTAAAACTTGCTTGAGTAAGTGTATAGTTATTTTTTTTTCATTGCAAAATCTAGAATTAGGGTTCTAGATCCTGATTGTAAAATTAATGATTGACACACTAACCACCACAATTTCACACCTGGTCCTCTTGTGCTTATGGCCATTTCATAATGTAGGATGTGTTTAGTTCACCTCAAAAGGCCCTGTATTCTTTTAGTTTCAAAAACATTTAAAGTCCAATGTCAAAGTCTTAACCCTGAATGCCTACAAAATTAAAACAAGGTGCATGCTTCCAATATGCAATGGCACAGAATAAGTATTCTCATTACAAAAGGAGGGAATAGGATCATAGGAAAGAATGATCAGAATAAGGCAAGATCAAAACCCAGCAAAGCAAACACCAAATCCTGCAGCTTCTTCATGTCTGCCATCTTGGGGCTATGGAATCATATGGGCTCAAAAAAGCATGGATAGCCCTACCCAGATAGCTCCTCTACCTGTAAGAACTTAATCTTTTTTCCTCAGGTCCACTGTTAAGAATGCTAATAAGAGATCATTGTCTCCTAAGGCTCTAGCCTTCTGTTTTTATTACCACTGTAAGGTCAGGTGACTTACTCTTCCTATCCATGTCTGTAGGCTCTTGCATCCCTGCTCATCATGTTTGTGATCCAGTGGCTCTATACCCTAGCTAGCATGGGTGTTGCTGCCCTTGTGTATTTCTACATTGGCCAGGCCAGTCCAGGCCTTTACCTCGGTAAGTGGCTAAGTCATTGTACTGCTGTTTCCATTATTTTTTCTAGCTTTCACAGAAGAACTTTGAAATATGACATAGACCCAATTTAAAAACAAAATATATTACCAATTAATTTGAGATTTATAAGACCTATAGAACTAAAATGTATGGCAACAGTAGAGCAAGAACCAAGAAGGATAAAATAATATGTTGAAATAAAGTATACTGATGTAGCATAATATTATATGCTTTCTGTGCTATGAGTAAATGCTATCATATCATTTAAAGATAGAGTGGGTTAAGTTTAAGAAGTATAATATAAACCCAGAGCCAACCATTAGATAATATAGTGAAGAGTTATACCTAAGAAGACAACAAAGATTTTTTAAAAATTGAATAAGAAAAGAAAACACAAAGAGTTGGAGAGATGGCCCAGTGGGTAAAAGGATTTGCTGGGAAGCCTGAAAACCTAAGTTTGATCCTCATGACTTACATGGTAGAAAGATGAAACTGACTCTTTTGAGGTCAAAGTTATCCATTAACCTCCATACAGGTACTGTAGCAGGTGTGTGTGTGTGTGTGTGTGTGTGTGTGTGTGTGTACATGGAATAAATAAAATAAATAAATACAATTTTTAAAATTTAAAGCATATCAAAGACAGAAAACAGTAAAAGTAAGTATATAAAGAATATTTATTGATAATAATAAAGCAAAGACATGACATGTATGTGAGATCATAGGCAACAAAAGTGGAAGGACAGCAGGTTCCAGGCCAGCCTGACCTACACAAAGAACAACAGTGATCTATATAAGCCTATCTGTATTGATCATCACAGTCTTAACACCCCTAATTAAGTGGCAGCTGTGTAAAAAAGTGTGGCCCAACTGTATGCTGCCTACAAGAAACTTCTTTTAATTGATGAATTTATTTTTGCAGTGCTGGAGATCAAACCCAAGGCCTGTGTACACTATGAAAGTGCTTTGCCCTTGAACTACATCCACAGCTAAAGAAATCTGTTTTAGATTTTTAAAACACACAAATAGGTTAAAAATAAAGAGGATGTGAAAATATATATCAGGCTAACTCCAATCAAAATATAGCCACTAGAGTGGCTACATTAATATCAAGGTAAGCTTCAGAGGAAAGGCTGTTGCCAATGATCAAGTGGGTCACTTGATAAAGATGAGTGGGGAAACTCATGAAGAAAACATAATAAACCTAACTTTAATGTCATTAAAAACAGAGCTTTAGATAGTAGTAGTATAAGCCTTTAATCTCAGGGAGCAGAGGCAGGCAGATCTCTGTGAGTTTGAGGACAGCCTGGTCTACAAAGTTCCAGGGCTACATAGAGAAACCCTGTCTCAGAAAACCAACCAACCAACCAACCAACCAAACAAACAAACAAACAAGCAAAACCAAAACAGAACAAAGCAACAACAAAAACAACAAAACAAAACAGAGCTTTGGAGTACATGAAAACAGAATCTTATAGAATGAAGAAAAGAATAGAAAAGTTCATACCACACAGATTTCAGCATCTACCTCCCGATAGATGACACATGCAGGAATAATGTTAGCAGGACCATAGAAGACTTGATCAGTACTGTCAACAAGCTTGCCCTAATCTTTATAGAATTTACATTCTTCTCAGTAACAGGAAACACAAGGATATTATAAGATACAAACGTTCTGGTAAATTTAAAAGCATTCAGCTCAATTGAATAAAATATTTCTCTGAAGGGGGTAATAATCAGAAATAAATAACAGGAAGATAATAGGAAAATCCACAAATATTTAGATGCTAAAGTATATTAAATAACTAAGAACTGTGAGTAAAGTATAGAAACCAGCAGGGTTCAGTGAGGAAAACAACTGAAATTATGAAATATTTTGAACTGAATGAAACCAAAAATGCAGAATATCAAAATTGTAAGGTATATCATCAAAGAAGAAAGTTTTCAAAATGTTGACCTCAGACCTCAGCTTTAAACTTAACAAATTAGGAAAAAAAGAGAAAAGAATAGAAAAGAAGAGGAAAAGGAGGAAGAGGAGGGGGGAATTAAACCCAAAGTGGCAAAGGGTGAGGGTAGGGGTGGGGATGGGACAAGGACATAATAAATATCATAGTAAAAATCAAATAGATAACAAAAAAAATGAGAATGCCAACTATGTTAGTTACTTTCCTGTTGTTTAGAAAAACACCATGAGGAAGACCAGTTACAGAAGGAAGGGCTATTTGTGCTTATGGTTCCATGGGGGTCAGAGCCATCAGCGCAACAGTGGTAGACATGGAGGCAGGCACTGGATGCTGAGGGCTCACACCTTGAACAGCAAGCACAAAGCATAAAGAGAGTGCCAAGAATGGAGGGAGGTTCTAAAACCTCAAAGTTCACGCCTTGTGGCATATCCCCTCCAGCAAGGCTACATGTCTTAAACTTCCCCAGGAGCCAAGGTCCAAACCCCTGAACATATGGAGGACATCCTCATACAAAGTGTCACACCAGGGAAACAAATCATTGTGTCAGAAGAGCCATAAAATCAGTAGACTTACAGCCAGACTGAGCAAAATAGGGTAAAATACAAATGACCAAAACCAGGAAGAAACATATCATTGGAGAGTCTATACATATCAAGGGGAAAATAGCTGAGTGTGGCCCTGCACATCTTTTATCCCAGCACTCAAGAGGCAGATGCAGGTAGACCTCTGTGAGTTCAAGGACAGCCTGGTTTACAGAGGAAGTTATAAGCCAGCAAGAGCTACATAGTGATATCCTGTTGTTTTGTTTGTTTGTTTGTTTGTTTAAAGGAAAAATGAGAGGGAGAGGGAGAATAGAAGTCTTCTTTATAATGATGAAACAGAATACCATAAACTGAATAAAGTATAATTTTTGGCTAAGGGTTCTGGAGACTGGCAAGTCTAAGATAAGAGGCTACTTAGGTTAAAGCCTAACTGATGAATTATAACACAGAGAAAGGCATCCTTTGGCTGATATGGACATGGAGAAGATGAAGATAAAGGAAGAAGAGACAGGAATTAGAGGAAGAGAGATGAATTGATCATTTTTATCTGGAACCCACTCCCTAGATAACTAGCCCACTCCCAGTTTAGAATATTAGGTCCATGTTTTGCCCCACCGCTGGAGAGACGAATCACAGGGAGCACTAGACTGCAATCACAGGGAGCACTAGACTGCGATTACGCTGTGCTGCCACCATTGGTGCTGGAGAAAGGCTGAGACACTGCTCTGGAGGTGGGAAAGTACAGCCTAGGATGTGGGAGGCTGAAGCTGGGGTTCCCAAGCTCCCGAGCATCCAGTCGCCTTGCAGCTGGAAAACTGCTCAGAGGAGTCTGGAAGGAAGTATCAGGGGTCCACAGGCCAGCCATGGGGCAGGGACCAGGGCTCCCAAACTCCTGGACATCCAGGCACCACTGGGTCATGTGGAGTTGGGAATGGAGTTGGGGGACTGCCAGCTGAGCACAATGAGCCCAGGCCTGGGAAATGGGAACTTTGGCTTAGCTCATTGGCGATTGTCCTTAGCTTGGCGGTTGTTGTCTGCATGGTAGTCAGAAGGCCTTCTCCGTGCCCCCACGGAGTAGGCCTTGATGAAAGAGACAGTTCTTGGTTCCAAACTGTTTATTGGTTGTTCATCATGGAAAATGGATGCATATCACCTTCTCAGGGTGGACCAGAAATTAAATACCTTTTGCAGGAAGGAATGTCTGGGAAGGGAAACTTATTGACTAAACTCTCAGGGTCTCTAGATAATACCTGATTAGCATGGAGAACTCTGTTCTGGGCTACATGACTGACAGTGGGGAATGTGGTCGTGTGCTCTCGTCCAGGAATCTGGTAGGGAGCAGGGAGATGCCTACTGTCTCAGGTGGGTACCTGGGTGCCAGGGTCTTGAACTCACTCGACTGTACCAAGTTTCCTGGCATGCTCCACTATTCCACAGAGTATCACTCTGGTTATCAGAATAGCCGAACGACTTAAGGATCTTGACTTTCAACACTTACACTAGAGATT